>CABHPQ010162107.1:14704-53270 GCA_902168405.1 Peromyscus aztecus | reverse complement strand
TTTATTTATTTATTTATTTATTTATATATTTGTTCTACAGAGCTAGGCAAGGTGTTTGGTTCTACACCATGCAAGTAGAGATCACATGATAACTTCTGCAAACCAGGAGGGCTCTTCTGTCACTGTATGGAATACAGGAATCAAATCCAAGTCATCAGTCTTGACAACTTCTGAGGCATCGACCAGTCCCACAGACTCTCTTAATACACACACATATATGTGCATGCATATGTGTATATATATATATATATATATATATATATAACACATAATATGTATACAGGTGATGTATATGTATGTATACATATATATGTATGCGTGTACACACACACAGGCCTGTGTATGTGTACACATATATGTGTGATATATATGTATATATGGGGAGGGTATCACTTTATTATTCAAAAACTTTTGGTCATAATTCAGATTTTTTTGTGGTGTATTTATTAGGGTTTAAATTCTTACCCCTTACCTAAAAACTCAAATGCAGCTCCAAAAAAGAACATATCAGGTAGATGACTGATGAATAAAAGTGTGTTGTGTACTTGATTTATCCTAGAATTAGGCTGTTTTCCATAGAGATTTGGGTTAAGACAGACTAAATAAACTTAACTATCTCAGGGGCTAGGGGATGGGAAGAGTGCATCAGAAAGACATTAAAATAACCTTATCATAACATTTGAAATTGAGATTGAGGAATTTTCTGCAAGAAAATCGTGAATAATTGTGGCCTGAAGCAGTATGAGTAGTTGGTTAAAGACTGTTCCAATGAAGCCAAGGTCATAGGTCCAGATAAGGGCCAGTTAGCTTTGAATTAAGTGATCCTGGCTCATGGTAATGGATGCTATTCCTAATCTAAGCCTTTTGTAAAATTGCCCTGTAGATCTGTGTGAAGCAGAGAAGACAGAAGTGGTTCAGAGCACGCATGTCTGGATCTGGAAAAGTAATTTAAAGCATACATCCTACGAACAATAGACCTAATAATAGATCTACATTAGCATTGCTCATGAGAAGGTAGGCTCATTTCCATAGCTACGAGAAACAACTGTAATGTGTATAATGATTTTTAACATTGCAGTGTGTAATTCCAATTTGCTGAAAAGACATAAAATATATATTGCTAGTCTATTGTTATGGTTACATGTGCTGACTACTGAAGTTCATCGAATGAGAAATGATAATCTTGAAATGTCTGTCAGACAATCTTGGAATAGAGATCAAAGACTCACTGGTCATAGGACTTAAACCACAGAGTGCTTTCTTTCCATATAAATACAAATCTTTGCATATTAATTTGCCTCAGTTCTGTTTCAACTGTTACGTGAAACCAGTTCAAAGACATCTCAAAGTTGAACAGTTTGGATCAATCCTATTTTAGGTGTGGATTCAAAACATGAACTGAGCCATACATGGTCTAAGAGTTGGTTTTCAAGCATTTAAATACAGAATAATATTTGATGTGAATTGAATTCTATTTCTACATTGATAAATCTCCTTCAGGCATACAACATACCTTTGGACCAAAGTTCTTTTGTTGCAAAATTGGGAGAGATATTATTACTTTAACAATAATAAAAATATATGGTCAAGGGAATGTTTATAATTATTCCATTGACACTGGTAAGAATTGTGTGATTTATAACAATAGGTAGACGGTAGGCACAGAAGAGCAATTTGCTTTAACTTGGTATGGGCTAATTTGTTTTTGGTTTGTTCTCATGTGATCTTTCATAGTTTATTTTATTCAGCTGTCTTACAAATCTATACCTACTTCATTCTAATAAAATTTAATTTTTACACCATAAAGAAAATAAAAGCCACTCAGTATGAAGTTCCTCCACTCTCAAAACCTTCCAGCTTTCTTAAATTTCGAGGATGCAAAGAAAAACTGTCTTATATAGGTAAAAACCTCTGAAGTTCTCCGTCCTTTTAATCCCCAAATAAACTTTACTTTGTCATGAATGTGAAGAACATGATTTTACATTTCCTTTCCCCTTATCCCTTTTGGATTACTTCTGTCCATCTCCCTATCTTCCCGATCCTCCCCTCCCCTGCCCTTCTCCTCTCTTCCCCTCTATTCTCTCCCCTCCTCACCCTCTTCTCTCCTTTCCCTTACCATTCTCCCCTCTTATTCTTCCTCTTCCCTATCATCCTGTCTTTTCTCCTTTCTTTCTTGTCCCGTGATACTCATTCAAAATCTAAGTATGAAAAATCCCTAAGATTCTTATCTCACAGAGTATCAAAATTCCACAATCTTCCTTTGCCAGTTGTAACTACTTTTTCCCATAGCTTTAAGTCTCCAGATGTTTCCTGTTTCACTCAGTTTGTAATTTTGCTGAAATAAGGAAGAAGCAGCAAAAAGTTCTTCTTTTACTCCCTTTCTGGAAACAGTCATACTTTTATATTTTTCCGTACTCTACTGAAATTCTACTTTCTCTATTGTTTTAATGTCTGGCATTAATGGTATGTGACTTCCTCCACTTCACATATTTTTTTCCTTAGGTATAGAAATCACCAAACATAAGTTTTTTTTTCCCCCCTTTGGGAGGTTTATACTAAATTTCAGATCCTCTTAAACCCCTCCTATGCTGACTCTTAGTTTTCCTAGCCATTCACTTCAGGTTTCTCTTTGCCTCTCTCTGGTTTTTTGACACTGAAAACTAGTCAGCCATTAGAACTCCATTCTGGACTTTTCCAATCCTCTTGTTCTTTTCAAGTTCCACATACCTCTGAATCACAGCAATTCCAATTTTATTCTGTTTTGGGTGTCATTTATAACAGATTTGGTAGATTACAGCAAAACAAAAATTATACTTTCCCTTTATTGATTTAATCTATTTTGTCTGTTCAAATATACCTATTTAAACCGCATTTTAATCCCTAAGATTCACTAGACAAAATACGTGATAAAGAAACTTACTAACTGAAATCTAGGTTCTCTATGTTCTTTGACATTAGCATTTGACTAGTAGGTATTCTGAGAGTTCATTGCTCCTTTCTCATCTTTCCTGTATCCGAGCCACAAATTCAAGCAAACATAATTAGAGATGATAAATATGATGGTGTATAGTCCAAGAATGAGATTTACCAGTTTGGTGGGAATTGTGATGACCTTAGCAGTCCAAACACATATCTGCTGGTGAGGTCTCTGCTCACAGCCTCCATACTAGTGGTCTTCCAATGCTGGCTTCTGTCCCTTTGTCATGGCATTTGATATCTAATGCCATGGGAGGCTACAAAGATTTCAAAACTTATGATAATTAGGAAAACCATCATCAAAATGAAAGATCCTTTTCTACTTAATAATTGGTTCATCTAGTCCTGATTAAGGAAAGATGCAAAGATACAAACATAATAATCATCAACAAACTCTCTTTCTTCATATATATTTGAGAATTTTAAAATTATTGTTCACCTTTATAATATGTATCATTACTGTCTTAAAAAATACCACATATATGTATCTTTTACTAGGTAGTACTAGGATTGGTTTAGGTCATAAAAATAACATTGGATTTTGAACAAAAGTAAATTTTTGTTCATTTGAAGTAAATTACTCCTTTAAAAACAAGCAGTTTGACCATAATTTAACACAATTAAAGGCCTAGTCAGAGTTAATTTACTAAAATGAAAGGTTAATTTCTAAGAAAGAATACTTTACTAGCGCTCTCCTATCATAGGATTAGATGCAATATTCAATCTTATCGTGTCAGTCCACTAAGTGAGATAATTATCAAATACAATAGATGACATTCCCTGTAGGAGGCACAGACATCTTTATGCTCACATATCACCACTAGGGAAACCTGGGACATTAAACACACAGAGCTACTCCTTCAAAGGAAGGGATGCATAGCCTGTTATCAACCAGAACGCTGAGAGAGGAAGTGGTTAATTTCCTGGTGACCTTTGTGCTATCTGTTTGGTGAAGGACCATACCAGATCATCCCCCAAACCCTTATTGTAGGCTTGTGTTTCTTGGTCAATCTATAGAACCTATCTTTATGGGAAGGGGCATGTGTAGTAATCTATAGAAATCACCTTTATGGAAGGTGTCACACATACTTTGCAAAAAGTTTTGATGTACTCATGTCTTGAGTTTTATTGTGTGCACAAAACTGAGTTAATTATCCACAGGAAAGTTTTCACCAAATTGAGCTGTGCTTAAATATGCTTAAAATACATGACTTGGGATCAGAATCCTGACATTTGAACCCACACTGGCTACTTAGTTGTGTTGAACAGAACTACCACCTTGCCTCCGGGGGACTGTTACTCTGCTGGCCATAATGGGTATAGAGATCCCTTAAGTTCCCCATGTTTGACAGTTGTAATTTTTAAATTTTACAAAAAAAAATCAGTTAGTTCTTATAATGCTTATTATGAGTAACATATCCAATGTTTATGATTTATTTGAAAAGGGTCAGAAATGTAGAAACTGGACATGACTGTATGTTTCTCTGCATGGGAGTTGTTGTCACACAGAGTACATAAGGTCAAATGAACAAGGGTTCAATTCTCAGACCTAAGGAGAGGAGTGGGAGGTGAAGTAAATTAAATACACATCTAAAGCAAAATATTGACCATTTCTGTATAAACAAAACCCCAGAATATTCACTGAAGAAGATGTCAACAAAATAGAAATAATTCTGAAGAACAATGATGTAAGCACACAATTAAACATGGTGGAGAGTTTAAAAAATATAAATAAGGATACTGCCCACCATTTCTATTCTCTTCCTTCACATGTTGCTATTGTTATTGATCTTTGCAAAAGGAAATATATTAGTGGTATTGGAAAAGTAAATATATTGCAGAGTTTATAGAAAAATTAGAGGGTTTTTTCTCAAGTGGTATAGCAGGCTCTTAAGCATATGATACAGAGATAATTTGCTAAACAATCATTTGTCTGTATTATCCTACTCAAAGACAACACTGGCTTATTTACTTTTTTTCCCTTTGAATTAGAGTATGTTGAGGGAGGAAATAGATTTCTGTAGGAAGTAAGGGAAAAGGGCACACAATTATTTACATATGTTGCAATGAGAATGGATGCTAATAATGTGGAAGTGGCTTTGGTGCTGGGTGATGAATAGAGAATTTTAGATGTATGTCAGAAAAATAGACAAAATAGATGCTTCTGGTGAGGCTTGAAAGAAAAGAGAAGGACCAAAGAGAACATTTCATTGTGTTAGTGAGCACATAACACATAAATAAACAGGGACAGAATGCTAGTGGAAATGATAATGCTTTCAAACCATTCCGGAAAAGTCTAAGGCAAAAATATCAACCCCCATAACCAGATGATTGAAAACAGCAAAGTAAGAAAGACAATCCTTGTTATAAACGTGCAGTGAACTTACGTGAACTGATTTTTGTTTTGTTGTATCCTGGAAGATGAAATTTGTCATGTTTATTAGGAGACTACTCTGCAAAGTGTGGGAGGGGCAGGGTGATTCCTCTGCTGCTTTAGAAAACAGTGGAAGGAGAAAGGGATGAGCTGAAGAGCTCAAGGGTGTAGTGACATATCTCAATGGTTGAGTGTTTGCTTAAACATGTTCTGGATTCCTTCTCTAGTACTGAAAAATTGGAAAGAGAGGAGAGAGACAGACACAATGGCTGATCAAGTGCAAAAATAAAGAACTTAAGAGTTTCAGGTGGCTATCATTGTCCTCACCTCAAAGAAGATGATCAAAATGTATTGTATGAAACTTTATTTAAAAGCAGAGACAGGCAGATCTCTGTGAGTTCGAGGCCAGCCTGGTCTACAGAGAGAATTCCAGGAAAGGCACAAAACTACACAGAGAAATCCTGTCTTGAAAAACAAAACACACACACACACAAAAGAAAAAATTTAAGGCATGATCTGAAAAAAAAATGAAGGGTAAAAGATGAGTAAATCTATGAGTTGAAAATGTAATTGTTATAGTTATCACCTCAGTACACCACCAGCCATGAATAGAGACCAAATGAGGTGAAGGGCAACATTGTCATTTTGGAGTAAACTGACTGACGGGAGCAAAGTGGGAAAACAAATAGAAGATATTAGACATCAGAGACTTGATGAGAGGAAAACTAGGAAGGGAGCTATACATACCAAGAAGCATGCTGTAGCCTTCAAAAAAAAAAGTAAAGAAAGAACCCAACTTCACAGTGCAGGCTTACCACCTACCCAAGGGACAAGGTGCCTTCTGCCGCCGCAGTGTCAAAAGCAATATCTCCACAATAACAGTGGCGTGGCATTTTAAAGGGGAGCAAAGTAATGGTATGACCTTAGTGGGCCAGCAGGGCAGAAAACCAAACCAGATGTCTTTTGAGCTTGAAGATTGAAGGGAATTGACTTTGCTGTTTTGGATTCATGTGGGTCCTATCACTCCTTCCTTCTTTTATTCTTTTCTGTTTGAGATTAGTGATATCTATTCTATGTTTGCCCTACTATTGTATATTGAACACAGGAAGGGCTATGAGGATTTAGAAGGTATTTAGATAAAGCTGGACTTTTTAGACTTTAATGTGGGCACTGGAATGAATTAAGAGTTTGGGACATAGTGACTCCAAAATATGGATATATTTGAAATTGAAGGTAGAATAAATGAATCTTACTTTAGGTAAGGACATTATAGCCTATATTGAATATTATGATTGAATATTATGATTGCCTAGTATTTACAGAGTTACTTCCTTTTTGTGCTAATATTTTAGAAGCAAATTCTCTGATCAGTTCATCTGCAATAGTCATATGTTCACGAATTATGGCAAGCCAGCTCTTTGGGGTGACACGATTGTATGTTCACTGTGCTGTCTTTGACACCGAAAACTCCAAAACATTAAGAATCTAGTTTTGCTTGTTAACTACTGCGCTGTCAGTGCGAAGAATGAATGTCACAGTGTGAGTTAACAATTAAGTTCTGTAGTAAATGTCTGCCCGTGTATAATTCATCTGTACTTAGAAAGTAGCTTGAGCATGGTCAATCTACCAACAGCTACAACCTTAAAACAAAAACAGCAAAACCCTGACTCTTCCCTCTCCAGAAGTCACCAGCGGTTCATAGCCCCTTAGTAAGATGTGTGTCTTGGGGTCATAGCTCATGCACCTCTTCCTACTGCATACTTAACCCCGTCAACTAACTTGATGTTATCCAGGGAACCTCTATGCTGAGAGTTTATGGGGACATCAGTCTTGTCATATCCACGTAACAGTTTGACTTTGGTCCTCCTCCACCTCTTGCTCTTATAATCATTCTGTCCCCTCTTCCACAGTGGTTCCTTATCTTTGGGGAAGGGATGTGGTAAAGATATCCTATTTGTGGCTGAACACTCTTCTGAAACTTATTCTCTGCACTTTGACCAGTTACAAAGTTCAAGGTTCTGAGTTAATCACCATCCAATGGAAAGAGGCTTCTTTGATGGGGTCTGAGAGCTACAATAAACTATAAGTAGAGATATACAAACCAGCAGGCAGTTTGGTACAAAGTGTTTTGATCAGAAGAACAGTAATAGGTTCACTCTCAGGACCTGTGAACTTCCAGGTTTGGGTTCTTGGTCAGACTTATAGTATCAGTCACATGTTTCCTCGGGTCTTTATGTCATTCAGAGATTATGAAACTGGTATCAGTAATTATAATCTGGGACACTGAGAGGATTGTGTAGTAGTCAAAGGGTTTGATGAATGAAAGGCCAAGTTGCATGACTTTGATTGATATGCTTTATTTTGTTAGAATACTATGTATAACCACCATACATATTCATAAGGATGGCCTAGGATATATGTTTTTCTTCTGCCAGATTATAGAATTGGTCACATGTTTTTGTTTTATCTGAGGACAAAAGAAACCTTTACTTTGTTTAAAACCTAATGATCATACTAGTTGTTATTAAAGGCTATATATAGTACACTTATGCTTTCTGTTAGGGCCCTGTGATCTAAGTATGGTTAATGTAGTACTTAAACTCTGGACATGATCTGTTCAAACTATTTACCTTAGGGAGTTGGCTTAAACTATAACTGAATATTCACAATAAAAAATACACTGTGAAAGGCAAAGGATTAGGTTAGTCACTTCTAGCTCTCTGTGCTCTCCTTTGAAAAATAATAGCTTTATTGAAACACACTTTAAGTAACACACAAAAAATTGTCCTTGAATAATGTTCAATTTCAAGCTGTGAAACTACACTACTATCTAATTCCAGAATGTTTGCTTCATTTCACAAAGAAACATGATGCTCAGTAGCAGTTATTCCCATCTCTCCTCTTGCCCCTGGAAATCACTAGTCTCTGCATAGATTTGCCTATTCTGGGCATTTCACATAGTGGAGTTATACAACATAAGATCTTTTGTACCTGTACCAGTAGTTTTTTTTTTTCCACAACAGTGTGATTTTTTTTCAGTGTTCATTCATATTGAAGTGTGTGTCAGTACTTTCTGTTATATGCATCTCCTAAATTTTTTTTTATACATTTAAAGGACATTTTTGCTATTTCTACTTTGAACTGTTATGAATGGTGCTGCTATGAACATGATCTACAAAATAGAGATGTGGGCCATTATAGCAAATTAATAAAGCTTTGAGAATTAGAAAGTATTAGCTATAAATGCAGTAACTACAGCAGCCAAATGTATCTGTGTGTATATTATTGTCATAATTTGGAAGTGAGAAGACTAATCCTGAGAAAATGTAACCAAGTGAAGATTAATATGGTGATTAAGCTGGGGTGTATAGCCCAATAATCATTCTGATTTCACACTTAGGCATGTTATAGCACCAGTTGTTACAATCTCACACCATTTTAAGGGAAAGTTCATCTTAGCATGGGTGAAGAGCACATGTAGAGAACATGGATGGACCTGGAGATAATTATGTTAAGTGAAATAATCCAGGCTCAGAAAAACTGTATTACTGGTATTCTCCCAAATTTGCAGCTAAGAAGGAGAAAGAAAGAAAGAAAGAGGATGGAAATTAGGGATGTGTAAGAGGGAAAGGTGGAAGAAGGAGAAGGCTGAGAAAGGGCAATGGAGGAATGAAATTATAGTATGCACAAGTTTAGAAACACTATTTTATATCTTATTTTGTATACTTAATATACCAATAAAGCCAATGCTAACATAAAAAGGAAAAGAAATGCTATGGAATGAATTGTGCTCTCCAAACATTCTATATTACTATCCTAAACTCTCAATGTTTTTATAATAGAGCTAGCTTGTAGGAGATAAATATGAGAACACAAACTGGTTATGTTGGCTCCTCTGGCCCCCTGAGGAAGGAATTTTGGTTAGTTTTACGTCACTCAGTCTTTCGTATTTCATTATTGTAATATAGGAAGACTAAAAGAAAAAAATACTGCAATTTATAGTGTCATCTCTACAGGAAAGGTAGAAGAACATTGGTGAAGTCAATCAAACCAGACTAAGTTTTCTGGAGGATTTTGTTTTCATAACAGATGCAGGAATGTTCAGGCTCTTTGAACTCCCTTCTGCCTCCTCAGCAGTGAATCATCTTGGCCACTTTGTGAGAAAAATATCTTGGCAAACACAAGACTGACAATACATTCTGAACTTTTTATTGCCAAAGAATATAAAGAGTAGACATGTGGAACTTTCAGCAACCATTAATCAGAAAAAAAAAACACATTTATGACGGGTTAATTAATAGGCAAATTTAATTTTGAAGCCACAGTACAATCTCCTGCTCTTGGCTACGGAAGTAGACAGGCACTTGGCATCTCCTCCTCTATGCCAACCTCAGCCACTCTGCAGAGCTCTCCTGATTCAAAATGATGAAGCAGGATCAAAAATGGAGCTAACAGGGAGGACAGCATGAACAATTAGCTTGGAGAAAGACAAAGTTTGGGACATAAAGCATTCTGTCTGTACTAACATACAACAGTAATATGATTCAAGTACACAGATACTATCATTAAAATTCCTAAGTTTCCTGGAAGTCACTTTCATTGACTGCTCAGCTACAAAACTTACCAATTCAGGTTGAAGCAGAATAATAGGATCTCTCTGCACTATAAAACTTTTGTAATAAATCCCCGTGCACAATGCTTTATAAGCTTAATCCATACCATTGTTTCTAGCTAAACTAAGCTAACTTGAAGTATATTCTACCTAATGGTTAATTGTAGTTTCTTATTAATAAAGTAATTTAATAAATTTTAATAATTACTTTTGAAATACAATATGATACTGCTACATATTTTGAAATTATATCCAAGTTAAGACACATTGTAAAATTTGAAATAAAAATATTACGGTGATAAAATTGAGAGGCTATTTGGTGATAGAAAAATCCCTTTGAATGATTTCTTCAATAATCTAAGTTCATGGAAATCATCTGTGATATCATTAGAAAAGTGGAGAGATCTTGTTGCCAAATGATCATCAGTTAAACTACAGTTTAATCTACTAATGTCAATTTAATGTATAAGATTTCCTAAACATTTAGTTGAACTGCCTTCAGTCAGCAGTGTGACAATGTGGTTCTTCTAAAAAAAAAAAAAAACACAAGTGACTGCTTCTTTCTTAAGACATATTTCTTTTCTCATTAGTCATGTGTAATATAAATTTCTAAATGGTCTTTTCAATACAAAACTTGGGGCCAGATATTGGGGTGAACACTGAAAGATCAGAGAGAGAGAGAGAGAGAGAGAACAAGCCACAGCTAACATCACCTCGCCAACTTGTCAGCTGATCCTGTTTCCTCAAATGGGGAGCATCTGAACCCTCATCCGAATGGATCTCAACTGAACAGCTGCTAAAAGCTTAAAAGCCTCAAGTTCCTGGTCATCATGCCTTATATACCTTTCTGCTTCCTGCCTTCACTTCCTGGGATTAAAGGCATGTGTCTTTTCCCAAATAAGACATGAGATCTCAAGTGCTGGGATTAAAGGTGTGTGTCACTGCTGTGGGATGGTCTGTATGTCAAATTGCTCTGATTGGTCAATAAATAAAACACTGATTGGCCAGGGGCCAGGAAGGAAGTATAGGCGGGACTACCAGAGAGGAGAACTGAGAGAATTCTGGGAAGTGGAAGGCTGAGGAGGGAGACACTGCCAGCTGCCACCATGACAAGCAGCATGTGAAGATGCTGGTAAGCCATGAGCCACGTGGCAAGGTATAGATTTACAGAAATGGATTAATTTAAGATATAAGAACAGTTAGCAAGAAGCCTGCCACGGCCATACAGTTTGTAAGCAATATAAGCGTCTATGTGTTTATTTTTTAAGTGGTCTGTTGGACTGCTGGGGCTTGGTGGGACCTGGGGAAAAAACTCCAGCTACATGTCACCATGCCTGGCTGTGTCCAGTGTGGACTTGAACTCAGAGATCTGGATGGATATTTGTCTCCAGAATGCTAGGATTAAAGGCATGTGTCACCACTGCCTAACCTCTGTGTTTAATATAGTGGCTGTTCTGTTCTCTGAACCCCAGATAAGTTTATTGGGGTGTACAATATTGCCTAAGCACTCAAGATTTCCTGAAAAGTAAGGGATAGACTTTTCTCTTTACATCATCTTTTTCTCCTTTACTGATTGCTATCATTTTACTCAAACCCCTGTGACAACTTAAATTTTGTTCCAGCAGGATGAATCTTATGCCATTCCGCGACCGAGCACAGGCACCTTGCTGTGATGTAGAAAATTTTTCAGAAAGGTATTTTAGATCCACGTATCTCACTCAAGGAAAAATTTTTTAGAGCCGGGCGATGGTGGCACAAGCCTTTAATCCCAGCACTAGGGAGGCAGAGGCAGGAGGATATCTGTGAGTTCGAGGCCAGCCTGGTCTACAGAGCGAGATCCAGGAAAGGCACAAAGCTACACAGAGAAACCCTGTCTCGAAAAAAAAAAAAAAAAAGTATTTTAGAAAAATAGCATGTTTTATTACACTATTTTTAAAACAATGATTTAATCTTTTGCCTGGAAAAAGAACATAAAATTATTTTTATTTCATTAATCTCCATTATTCAAAGATTCCACTAATGAAAATTACATGTAAATAAATAAGTTACAGATGTTAAGTTTTGGGCTATTAAAAAGTACTTATTTTATCATTTTTAATTAGGTATATGTCGGGGTATGGTATGTGCATGTGGGTGTGCAGGTGCCCATGGTGGGCAGAGGCTTCGTATTACCCTGGCACTAGATTGACAAGGGTCGTGAATCAGCCAAGGAGCTAGGGTTCTTTGGAGGAACACTGTGAACTCTTAACCTCTCAGCCACCTCCTGCATTTGGCTTGTTACGACAGTCTTTCCATAAGCCAAGAGAGGAATGGCAGGAATGGATTTCTAGAACTTAGATTCACTATATGTGCTAACAAATCTACTCCACAAGAGTCTTGTCAGTAAGAATGTACTTTGTCTTTTAGGGAACTTTGAGATGCAAATAAAAAAATGCAAAGGTTGACATAATAAAGTCACTTTCTCTGGCCACTCAGCAATAAACATCACCAATTCATGATGACACAGGATAACAGGATCTCTCTCCACTATGGTACTTTTGAGATAAATTCCAGACACCAGGTTTAGCTCATTCATCTGTATTTTAGAGTGTATCACATACACAGGACTTACTCTGACCATGTTAGCATTACACTATCTTCACACCTAAAATTGCACCAAAATGATCAAATATTATTAAATAGCTCAGAACTCTTCAAATTTTCTAATTATGTGAAAGCATCGTGCTCTGGTTTGAATCACGTTGGGAAGCAAGATGACAAAATATATTTGATTTTTATATTTTTTGTTTTTTTCTTTTCAATCTATTTCTGCCTAATCTTTTTTTTTTTCAAGTGTTTGTTTGTTGCTAGAGTTTTCCTGCCTGGCCCACAGTCAGGATAAATCTCTTTCACCTGCCAGTCCCACAGCCTCTCAGACCCAACCAAGTAAACACAGAGGCTTATACTGCTTACAAACTGTATGGCCGTGGCAGGCTTCTTGCTAACTGTCCTTATATCTTATATCAATCCATTTCTATAAATCTATACCTTGCCACATGGCTTGTGGCATACCGGCATCTTTACAAGCTGCTTGTCCTGGTGGCGGCTGGCAGAGAGTGACTCCCTCTGCCTTCCTGTTCTTTTTATTCTCTCTGTTAGTCCCGCCTACACTTCCTGCCTAGCCACAGGCCAATCAGTGTTTTATTAGCAACACATTTGCCATACAGAACATTCCACAGCATTTGTTAGTGATGGTATGTAACTTAATAACCTCTGGGGTGATTTTCCCCATATCAGTGAGGTCGGGAACTGAAAGTCTGATCTTAGAGTACACACACATCTACACATGGGATCAGCTTCACTACTGTCTCACTATAAGTTCAGACAAAGCAGTTGACCTTTCTATTATTTGTTGGTTCATGTGTAGAGCCGTGATAATACCTGTTGTCTTCTTCCCAAGGATGCTGTGAAGATTAATGAGGTAATATTGATAAAGGACTCTGAACTCATGAGAAGAAAGACTCCTTTGAAAAGCCTGTAAGAACCTTAAAACACTTCTGTAGGAGACAGATCATCTTGGCAAACACACTATACCTTCTGAAGATGATTCGTGGTGAATTAATGATGAGTACAAATCCATTTCTCTCAGACTACACCACTATATATTACAGGGTATTATATAATATGTATTTTACTATTGGAGACAAAAGAAATACCTTGTAAAGTTTGCTGTTTGTCATTTCGATTATATTTTTTCTTTGAAATGTACAAACCTATAGCAAAAATATTAAAATTAAAATAGATAATAAAATGTAAATTTTAACTGCATCTGATCTTAAAATAATCAAATTAATACACTTTTATTACAAGTAAAACTTAAATTATTATAAACCATTTCTATAAAGTATCTTGTTTTTAAAATATTATGAACTGTGAGGTATCTGTGTTACTTTCCTATGTAAGTCAAGTTTTCAGTGTAAAAAGTATCTTAATAAATACTGAAAATGCTTTGGAATGGAAAGTAATATGTTACCTACAATCATTGTTAAGAAGTTAAAATACAAATGACCTTGAACATTCTGCCTTACTCTTCTGGGCTACACTTCATTTATATAGTACACTAAGTGAGTTCCCTTTTAAAATTTTATGAATTAGGGAAAATACGTTTCAGTTAAAACATTCTTTGCTCTCTTTTTATCTGTCCTTGTGTTTCGGTTAAACAAACTAAAAGTAGGGCTCAAAAATAATGAGAAATACAGAGTAATTTGCATTCAAAATCTTTAATCACACTCTTTCTATAGTTGCCTTTTGTGGTTGAATTATCTGTTATACGGCAAGTATAAAATCACAGTCTTAGAGGAAGCGTCTCGTTAATATCCACTTATTTCACAGAAGTTATCAACAGCTGGAATAGTAAATTCTATGTGATTTGAAGTTAACTGTATAAACACCAAAGCAGATTTTTCTAATCCTATAAAACAATTGTTTCAAAGCTCCACTTTTCCTACTAGGACCAGGATACAAACATTACCAAACAAAACCATTCCCTGAGCTAGCTCATCAGCAATTTACAAAAGCTTGCATTTTTGGAACTTCTGCCACTTTTTACTTCACCACATTATGGCATATCTACTGAAATGCTGGTTTATGGTTATTTTTGTACTGACTTGCCTATTGACAATATTTATAAATATATTAAAAATAGTAATAACTTGAAATAAATCAATAGATACCTGTAGGAGAAAATGTTATTATATATATATGTATATACATATATAAAATGGCACTTATGGTTTTAATTTTTTAAATTTTTTAAACAACTTCTTAGATTTATGGTATTTGTATAAGTGTTTGGCCTGCTTGTATATATATATGTACACCATGTGCATGACTGGTACCCAAGGTGGTCAGAAGAGAACAACAGATTATTTGGAACTGGAATTGCAGATGATTGTGAGCGGTGATGTAGGTACTGGGCACTAGACCCAGGTCCATTGCACGAGTAAGTGCTCTTAACTAAAGAGCCATCGTTCCAGTCCCTCTTACTTCTATTTTGAAGTTACAACTTTAAGAAAAATTAGAGTCAAATTGGAATTAACTTTCCCTTTTTTGTTTTGGTGTTTCCTTTCCTTATTGTGCTCCCACAGCCTTGTGCAAATTAGGCTATAGTAGTTTCCTCCTAAGGTACAGTCTTTAGCTAAAAATGAGAAGTGGCTCATTCTTAAAAAGTTTTAGAAATGAAATGGGAATCTTGAGAGTAAAAAAAAAAAAAAAAAAAAAAACAACAAAAAAAACCCTGTAAGACACACATGCCAATAGTCGAACATCTGAACAAAGTAAACAAGGCACACATTTGTAGACAAATCAATATGGTTTTTCATTTTGTCCTGGGTTGCTGAGAAAGTAGGAATAGGCAGATGATGTCTACTAAAGGGTCTATGCAGGGACAGTACTCCAAGAACCATCCTAGTAGTAGTCTTGAAAACACTCCTCCCCTAGCCTCAAACTAAGTTGATTATTTAAAGGTTAAAATCTTTTGCTGGTTATGTATGGCATTCAGAGAAAAAGATGCTGTGGGATGTTCTGTATGACAAATATGTTAATAAATAAAGCACTGATTGGCCGGTAGCCAGACAGGAAGTATAGGCGGGACTAACAGAGAGGAGAATTGAGGGAACAGGAAGGTGGAGCAAGAGACTGCCTGGAGCCGCCGCAAGGAGAAGCAAGATGTAAGGTACCAGTAAGCCATGAGCCACGTGGCAAAGTATAGATTAATAGAAATGGGCTAAATATAAGAGTAAGAGCTAGACAATGATAGGCCTGAGCTAATGGCCAAGCAGTTTAAATAATATAAGAGTCGGTGTGTTTATTTTGTAAGTGGGCTCCGGGACTGGCGGGACTTTGTAGCTGGAGACTGGCGGGACTTGGGAGCTGGAAAGAAGCTCTCCAGCAACAAAAAGAACCCCTAAGTTTCTGTGAATTAAACAAAGAGTAAATTTCTTAGGATCAGCATGATTCTGACCTGTCAGACTGAGAATTCTCCTTGAAAAAGAGAAACAGTAAAAGCTACTCCAGGTTGCTCTCAAACAAATGCAACATAAAAAGTTCATGTGTGTGTGTGTGTGTGTGTGTGTGTGTGTGTGTGTATAGCCTTATAAGAGCAACTCTCAGCAACAAAAAGGTAAACAATATGCTAATTCATTAAAGCAAATACAAAGATGTTTCATTTCACACAACATGCAATTAGTAATCTAAAGTAAAGCCTATTACTACTGCTGCCATTATACCTTTCAATTTGTATATAAAATATAAATATTTTATTAAAAAGTTCTAAAACCAGGCATGGAGAGGTGGCTCAGAAGTTAAGAGCACTTATGGCTCTTACAGAGGACCCAGATCTGGTTTCTGACTCCCACTTGGTGGTCACAACCATCCGTAACTCTAGGTTCAGGAGATCTGATGCCTTCTTCCAACCTTTGTAGGCACCAGACATGAATGTGGTGCACAGACATACATAAAGGCAAAACACCAACTCATAAAATAAAAAAAAGTTCTAAAATATACAACATATTATTACCAATAGATGATTAAGATATATCAGCATATAGAGAAATAAAAGACATAACTATTTACTCCTAGAAGTTAAAATTAAGCAATAAGAATAGACTATTATAAAATCAGTTGTCCTTAGCTTAGTTAAAAAAAGGCCTAGGGGCTGGAGAGATGGCTTAGCGGTTGGGAGCACTGACTTCTCTTCCAGAGGACCCAGTTTCAATCCCCAACACCCACATGGCAGCTCACAACTGTCTGTAACTCCAGTTCCAGGGAACCCTCACACAGACATACACACAGGCAAAACACCAATGTGCATAAAATAAAAATAAAATAAAGTCTAGTGTAAATAAAAGCACATTAACCTCCAGGCATAATGGTCCATATCCATAACACCATTCAGAAGACAGAAGCAGGAGCATTGTGGGTTAGATATATATAGAGAGACTTATGAGACGGAGAGAGAGACAGAGAGACAGAGAGAGAGAGACAGAGAGACAGAGAGAGACAGAGACAGAGAGAGACAGAGAGAGACAGAGACAGAGAGAGACAGAGTAACAGAGAGAGAGACAGAGACAGAGAGACAGAGACAGAGAGACAGAGAAAGAGGGGGAAGAAAGAGGGAGAGAGAGAGGAAGAAAAGAGGGATGTTTCATTAGGGCTGAAAGGGGACACTGAGGGTACAGTGAGAGACAGCTCAGCACTAGACATCTTGGTTAGCATTTAAGAAGCTTTCTCCATCATCATCATCATCATCATCATCATCATCATCACCACCACCACCATCCTCATTGTGTTCAAACATTAAAAGGAAACCTCAGCATATGAAGGGACAAACAGCAAATCTTAGTTCGGTGATGGGAACCCGAGAAAGAATGGAATGCAACTTCAGAACTGTACAACACAGTTCTTTGTTTAAGGAACAAAGACTGAAAAGGAAATGTCAAAACGTGACACCACATTAGGATTTCTGGAGTGCATGGTGTCACTGTGCCTCTATTTTATCTTCTCTACTGAATGTTATCCAACTAAAACACACACAAACACAAAATTTAGAAAAAAAAAAAAAGCAAAACAGAAAGCATGGGCAGAGTCTCTGACTTGTGAAGAAGAAGCAAGCGGTGCAACATATGAGTGACGGCAACACAGAATGAAAAGAAAGCCGTGCACATAAATATACTTGAAGAAACCAAGACAGTAATGTGTGAAATACGATGATAACTTTAGAGCTCTGTGTACATGACACTCAACAAAAATCCAACAAATGAATAAGTTTATACTCATCCATAATCAAATTGCTGAAGAAGTAGAAAATGACTTCAGTGACTAACGAAATTGTTAACATTGTTTTAAAAACTGAAAAGCATTGAAGGTTTAAAAATGGTTCAGGATATTCATTATTCACTACAATGCAAGGGCAACTTTTAGGAAAAAAATGCTAAAAGTATTGAGAATTGGAGTATTTTGTTATTTTTGAAACATTGACCAAAAATGTTTTTAAAATAGTCATCCTCTCATCATGAAACTGTGATGTAGAACAAATGTCTTTCCAACACCTCCAAATTGTCATAGTTCTATGTTTGCTTTGGCTCTGAGTATTTTATATGGTAACGACCTGATAGTGCGAATTCTCTCTTAAGGTATGTTAATGTCACTGACTCTTCTTCTCAGACCTTTCTTCCTTTTTTTGAGAAAGTGAATCTAGCCACTTTCCACTATCAGTATCTTCTTTCATAACTCCATTTATATTTTGGAGGTATTTTAATTTTTAATATTTTGATTGACTGATTCAGTATTTTGAGACAGAAATTGATAAGCATCCCTGACTGGTCTGAAATACACTCTGGTGTCCCAGGCTAGTTTCAGACTTGTGGAGAATTCCCTGCCTCTCGCTCCTGAGTGCTGGCGTTAGGGGCATTGGCCACCATGCCTGTCTGGATTTCGTTTGGAAAATTCACTTTCAACATAGACACTTTTTTATTTTTTGGGTTTTTTTGTTGCACTTTCATCCTTGCTAATCAATGATCTCTATTGATATAATATATATATGTACACACATAGACATGCGTGTATGGTCTATTTTGTTTGGAGAATACTACATTGCTCTATGACATAATATCTGTTTGTAAATTGAATAACAAATATTCAAAGCTCAGGTATGAACAGGCTTTGAGAAAAGAATATGGTTAGTCACGGATCTTAACGCATATTTTCACTTGGTAGTCTGTGAACTGACTGGAGAAGCTTGTCTGTCATGCAAATAATCATCCTAAATATACACTAGGACCTAAACTTTCTGCCGTGTTGTTGGGGGTACTGGTGACCCCAGGCATGCATTGTTATTGAGCCTGACCCACATCAGCAACTGCAATACCATCAGCATTCTTACTTGCAACTATAGAAGCAGCCATCTCTTATTCTCAGAGGAACAGCATGACGGGTCACTAAAGTTATAAATAGTTCTATTTCTTTTAGATAATGTGGTATATTTGGTGATGGTGGTGGTGGTGGTGGTGGTGCACAACTTAATCCCAGCACTCAGGGAGCAGAGGCAGGCAGATCTCTGAGTTCAAGGCCAGCCTGGCCTACTGAACAAGTTCCGGGACAGCCAAAGTTACACAGAGAAACCCTGTCTCAATTTGTTTTACAACTGAATTTAATGCTGTGGGATAATGCTTTTGTACGCTGGTTTAATAAAAACGCTGATTGGCCAGTAACCAGGCAGGAAGTATAGGCAGGATAAGCAGACAAGGAGAAATCTGGGAACAGGAAGGCTGAGTCAGGAGATGCCAGCCTGCCGTCCAGGGAACAGTATGTAATGACACACAGGTAAAGCCACGGAACACGTGGCAACATATAGATTAACAGAAATGGGCTGAGTTTAAGTGTAATAGCTAGTCAGTGGTAGGTCTGAGCTAATGGTCAAGCAGTTTTAATTAATATAAGCTTCTGTGTGTTTACTTGGGTCTGAGTGGCTGTGCACTGGGCAAGACACAGAAAAACTTTCAGCTACAATTTAACATTTTTTTTTATATATATACAACTGAAAAGGAATGCAGAAGGCAGGATAATCTAATTTAGAGTAATATTTGGACTTAATCATATAACCATATGCATACATTTATATATGAGATTTCTGATGATCATAGTGACAAATAGTCACAGTAAAGTTGGTGGGGCATGCCTTTAATCTCAGCACTTGGGAGGCAGAGGCAGGCGGATCTCTGTGAGTTCAAGGCCAGCCTGGTCTACAGAGCAAGTTCCAGGAAAGGCACAAAGCTACACAAAGAAACCCTGTCTTGAAAAACCAAATAAATAAAGTTCAAATAAATATAAAGAGATCTTTTATTCTGAACTGTCATTGAACTAAGTTTTAAAGCCTTATATTCACAATACATATTACACAATTATGAGGCTACTGTTAACACTGTTCTCTTGGTTGTTTTTCTATTACTGTGTTTAAGACCATGACCAAAAGCAACAAGTGGAGGAAAGAGTTTATTTCATATTATATATCCACACAGCGTCTAGCGATCATAAAGGAAATCAGGGCAGGAACCCAAAAATCAGGAACTGATGCAGAAGCCAGGAGGGAATTCTGCTTAGTGGATTGGTCCTTGTGGCTTGTTCGATTTGTTTTCTTATATAAGCCAGGAGCACCTGTTCAGGGAAGGCACCACCCACAGTGGACTAGGCTCTTCCACATCGATCATCAATCAAGAGAATGCCCACAGACGTGCCTGTATATCTGATGGGGTAATTTTTCTCAACTGAGGTTTCTTTTCCCAAATAACTCTAGCTTATATTAAGTTGACAAAAAAAAAAAGAATAACAACAACAAAAACCAAACCCAATAAGGATACTGTTCTTCTCATCTGAATTGTTTTATTTGCAGCTATAATACTGATGAAGCTGAAGTTTGCCTAAAGAAACAATGACATTTATTGCAAATATTAAAAAGAAATATCAAACGTAATTTTTATAGATCCATTTAAAGGCAAACAATTTGGGAAATTACTAAGGGATGCTTCAGGGTAGTGAAGTTTAGTACTCGTTTATTCACGGCAAGAAGGCCATCACATAAATTGACAGAAAGTAGAGAAGAAAGTGATCTGAACAATTGAGAAAGAACTAGTGTTTTCAAGAGTCTTTCTATGTAAAGTCTACACTAAGGTGTGATTTCCAGACAAAAGTCCCCACTCCATACTAAAATCTATATGAACTCCAGAAAAAACTAAGACTTTTTACTAAGTGTGTGGTCCTTGGTATCTCTTTCAGTTCTCCCACTCCCCCTTTTCATGCACACATACAGACAGACAGAAGCCTTCCAACTTTACAGCATCTTTTGAAGCAGACATCACTATCTACTATGGACTGAAAACAAATTCAGTATATGACTTTCCTCTGCACACTCTGGCCACCCTGTAGACAATAAGGCCTCTCTGGAATTCATTTTCAATTATGAAGTGATGCATTTGTATCTGTGATAATGGGTTATTGTATTATCTGAGGTTTCCTTCAAAATCAATATACCATTATGAACGCACAGTGTGGATTAAAGGAATGGAAGACTATAGTAACTATACTGAATCTATAGAATCAGTGCTGGAAATGTAACTTTTTAAAAACTTGAAGGTGGATCAAGTAGAGCCTTGTATCCACAGGGGCAAGCATGGAGGAAACAATATTTACATAAAGTCTTTTGCTTGAAATCATTACATGCTCATAATAAGAAACAGGAAATAATGCATATTGTTGCTCTGAGATGAATAAAATGAGTAATAGAATAGGATATATGATGTAGTGCCACATATGGCCTTAACCGTCCTCCTAATATGTACAATAAGAACTGATAATATCAATTCACGGAAAATGTGGGGCAGGGGAAGAGGAAGAACAATGCCTTTAAAATCATACTTCTCTTTTAATAAAAAGAACTCTATATTATTCTAACTTTACTGTGACTATTTGCCAATGTGATCGTCAGAAATCACATATATAAATGTATGCCTATGGATATATGATTAAGTCTGAATACTACCCCAAATGACATGATTCTGCTTTTCACATTTCTTTTCAGTTGTATAACAAATTATTGTTTTTTGTTGTTGTTGTTGTTTTGGTTGTTGTGTAGCTTTGTGCCTTTCCTGGAACTCACTCTGTAGCCCAGGCTGGCCTCAAACTCATAGAGATCCGCCTGCCTCTGCCTCCCCAGTGCTGGGATTAAAGGCGTGAGCCACCACCGCCCAGCATAACAAATTATTGTAAGCAGGACTCTGAATTGATTATTTGTGTTCTTCCAAAATGTATGTATTGAATTCTTGAAGAGTACAAATGTGATGGTATTAGGAGAAACGTTCCTTTGGAGGTTATTAGGTCATCAGGACCCAGGTGGGTGGAGATAAGATACTAGAACATAAAACCCTCATCCTTTCTCCCATGGGAGCATGCACAAGAAAGGTGGCCATTTATGAGTAAGCAGGTCCTCAGCAGGCACTGAATGGACTGGGCCCTCGATCTTGTTCTTTCCTGAACCAGGTGTGAGAAACAAACATCTGTTTATAATTAACTCCCAGGCCCATGTTATTTTATTTAAGCAGCACAAATAGACAGTTATTTCAGGACTCTGACAAACAACAGATTATCATATACTTTCTTGAGTCACGAGTCTGAAAATAGATTAGCTGCATTTTCTCTGAGATCTCAATGGCTGAGATCAAAGTGCTGGTCATGTTTCATTGCCATCTAGATTTTGGGAATTTTTTTGAAATCTTTCGAGGTTGGAAAATTCTTAAAAGTTTGTATTTATCTAGCTGCTTTTCTTTCCTTCTCTTTTTTTACCTCTTCTTTTATTATTATTATTATTATTATTATTATTATTATTATTATTATTATGAGATTTTCTATTTATTTAACATACCAACCACAGATTCCCCTGTCCTCCCTCCTCCTGCCCCCCCCAGCCTTCCCCCTCAACCCACCCCCCATTCCCACCTCCTCCAAGGCAAGGTCTCCCATGGTGAGTCAGCAGAGCCTGGGACATTCAGTTGAGGCAGGTCCAAGCCCTTCCCCCTGTATCAAGGCTGAGCAAGGTGTCTCACCATGGGCACTAGGCTCCAAAAAGCCAGCTCATGCACTAGGGACCAGTCCCGATCCCACTGTACAGGGACCTCCTAAACAGTTCAAGCTAAACAACTGTCTCAGTTATCCAGAGGACCTAGTCCAGTACCATGGGGGCTCCTCAGCTATTGGTCCTCAGTTCATACATTTCCACTAGTTTGGCTAGTCGACTCTGTACTTTTTCCCACCTTGGTCTCAATGTCCCTTGCTCATGTCACTCCTCTCTTTCATCGATTGGACTCCTGGAGCTTGGCCTGGCTTTCAGCCGTGGAGCTCTTTCCATCAGTCACAGGATGAAGGCTCTATGATGACAGTTAGTGTATTCAGTCATCTGATCACCAGAATAGGCCAGTTCAGGCATCCTCTCCACTATTGCCAGTAATCTGTGGTGGAGTCATCCTTGTGGATTCCTGGGGAACCTCCCTAGTACTCTGCTTCTCCCTATTCCCATGGTGTCTTCATTTATCATGGTATCTCTTTTCTTGGTCTAGCTGTTTTTTTATGAGAAGCCAACTCAGCTTCCAGGAGCTATGATCTCACATATTCACTCATATAGTGCTTTAGTTCTT
This sequence comes from Peromyscus aztecus, assembly GCA_902168405.1. Taxonomy (NCBI): domain Eukaryota; kingdom Metazoa; phylum Chordata; class Mammalia; order Rodentia; family Cricetidae; genus Peromyscus; species Peromyscus aztecus. The sequence goes on along the minus strand of CABHPQ010162107.1, from coordinate 30,088 downwards.
CCAGAACAAGATATTAATACCAATTGCATCAGACATCCTCAGGATCACCTTTCATTTTTGGAGTCACCTTAGAATTGTGAGTATCTGTCTGATGTATCTTAGGAAAAACAAACTGGTTCAAAATTAGTAACTGTATCTTTGAAAAGTATCATTTATTTCCACTGATCCTTTATGTTTATGCAAATGTGAGGGAGATGCATCAATCCATGTGTGGCACAGTATGATTTTCTCCACAAAAGGAAAGAAATCAACAAAATATCAATATGTAATAATCAAGTAAATTATTTAAGAATTTCCTAAGTAGAAATGTATATTATAAATGTAACACTATATCATTTCTAATTTTCTTAACTTGATTTCACCTTATACATTCTACTACACGTACATTACATCCTGTACAAACCCTGTGTGTGTGTGTGTGTGTGTGTGTGTGTGTGTGCCTGATTCTCTATAGAAAAATTAAAACTAAAGACAGATACAGAAAGGTAAGTTCTTCAAGATTTATGCCATTCTCTGAACTATTTGTTTTGAGGCTTGCATAACATAGCCACTGAATGTATTGCCATCTATATTCTCAATCAAATTCATCATTGGGCTTCTCGAGCTGTCATTCTAATTTTTAAATATGACTGTAGATATTTTTTCTCCCTTAAGCATGCTGTAATGTATATTAAACTATATCTTCTTATAGTTGACACAATTCCTTTATTTATCTCTGTACTTTTTACTACATTTAACCTATCTTACTTCTAGTCTCTGATGCAACAGAAAAGAAGAATTCAGTACATTTATATGTGGATGTTCCCAGTTATTGCACACATTTTTTTTAAGCAGGTCTTGGAGCAATACAGTTGGGAGAATACCACAGCACTACTGGGCTATTTTATGAGGCAATAATCCTATTGCTTATGAGCAAACTCGATTACAGTCTACAAAACTACAGTGTGAATGCAATTACCTTACAAACGTGGTTGGTCTGTCTTTCATTTGTTAAAAATTATGTCCAGTAAAGACAGAGTTGGAAGTGAAGGTTCTTCAGGTGGCATCTAACTGAAAATCAAATTAACCTGATGATCTCTGTGTCTTGAAAGGCCCCCAAATTACTATTCTTGAACTTCTCTTTATTTGATTGACCTAAAATATATGAGTACTGCCTACCTCTTAAATAATATTTTGTCAAAGCTTTGTGCTATGAAAAATAAGTTCAAAATATTACAGCATCAACAAATTATTCAGTTAATGGTGCTAAAGTTATAACCCTGATTTTCAAATAAGTTTTGTAAGTTAGGAATTTTTCTATACGGTCCCAGCTCCTCAAATTCTAGGTTTATAAATCAGTGTCATTGGATCTTAAGTTTTTCCCCCTTTGTCTTGACTTCCCCTTTGTCTTGGCTTAAATACAGAAACTATGAGTCAAAATACATGCTCTAGGCTATAGAAGGCTTAATTCTTTCCAGAAAGCGCACACTACCACTGCACTAATTCAGAGGAACCAACTACAGTGTGCAGTCTTGTCAGAGGTTACACACTGTGCCAAGAGGAAAGCAGGCCACACCCTACGTCCTTTCTTTTCTTTTCTTTTTAGAAACATCTTTTCCTACATAGTATTCACATCATTTTTCTTATCAAAGATCTTATATATTAAATACTTCTATATGCTTAAATTTTACCTTTTTTTCTAAATCAGGAAATTTAACATTTAAAGAAACAAGTTGTAATACTTCTTTTTTTATATTTTCTTTGGGATTTTTTTTAAATTTTATAATTTAATTTAATTTTACATATCAGCCATGGATTCCCTTGTTCTCCCCCCCCCCCTCCTCCCCCCCCCTTGTCCACCCCCCATTCCCATCTCCTCCAGGGCAAAGACTTCCCTCGGGATTGAGTTCAACCTGGTAGATTCAGTCCAGGCAGGTCCAGTCCCCTCCTCCCAGGCTGAGCCAAGTGTCCCTGTATAAGCCCCAGGTTCCAAACAGCCAGCTCATGCACTGAGGACAGGTCCCGGGCCAGTGCCTGGATGCCTCCCAAACAGATCAAGCTAATCAACTGTCTCACTTATCCAGAGGGCCTGATCCAGTTGGGGGCACCTCAGCTATTGGTTCATAGTTCATGTGTTTGCATTCGTTTGGCTAATTGTCCCTGTGCTTTTTCCAATCTTGGTCTCAACAATTCTCACTCATACAAACCCTCCTCTGTTGAGATACTTCTGACACATTCTACTATCTCAATTCTGTGTTATAAAAATATGCTGTAATCCTTTAGTTATATTTCCTTCAAGTAATCTCCTTTACTGACATTCATTTTTATTATTTTCCTAAACATGTGCTATATAGAGATATTTTCCTACACATTCTTGTCCTCCTGCATCTCTCTGCGAGTGAAGGCATTCTCTGGCTGCAGGATTATTTTTAACTTAACGAATAAAATCGATGGTATAGAGCAAATGATAGTAAGCTGTGGGCTCTCAGGCTGACTCTGTTTACCATTTGTTTGTGTTAATACGGTTTTGCTGGAACACAGCCATGACAGTGTTTTTAGTGTGTTCACTATAGTTGCTTTCATGTAGCAATAACAGTCATGAAGCTATGAATGAGATTCTATGACCTGAAAATTATAACATATTTACCATCTGCCTGATCACTACTATGAAAAAAAATGCAACTAAATGACAATTCTGAGTAAATTCCCATTTCTTTACAGCATGGAAGATATTTTAAGGGATCTCCTAGATTTTCATAGGATTTTTTGGTAGTATTCGACACACACTATCCATGGTAACCCAGTCACACTTTTCAGTAGTTACTTTCCTTGTGGTTAGGGCAAAATATCTGACAAATCAACTTGAAGATGGAAGGGTTTACTTTGGTTTACAGTGTGTGCAGCAGGAGCATGGTGCATCTGGCCTCATTATATGCTCAGTCAGAAAGCAGAAAAAGATGAATGCCCATGTTCTCCTCCATCTCTCCTTTTTTCAGCCCAGGATCCCAGCTCATGGAATGGTGCCCACTACAGGTTGGGTCCCTCTATCTAGCATAACTACCCGAGTTTAGAAAGTCACTCAGAGATATTCCTAGAGGTTTGCATCCATAGTGATTCTAAAGCCTATCAAAATGACAGTCAAGGTTAACCATCACACACACATTGGCTTGTACCTTCCTATCTACCTTTTAAGAACCTGAAATTCTTATCAAGTTCCCTTAGACTATTTCTGAAGCAAGCTATTTATACCCAAACTGTGGCTTCAAATTTTGATTTAGGAGAAACCCAACCTTCTACACTTATTATTCAGTATCATTTACTATCTCGCAAGCTATTATTTAAATTAGCTTAGAGTGGGATAGGGAGATAGCACATGTGTCCATCAAGCATGAGGACAAAGTTCAAGTCCTTAGAATCCATACTGGATAGGCATGAGCTTTCATGTAGCAACAAGACACAGGAGGGAGAGACGGGAAACTCTAGAGGAAGCATTCAAGCTAGAGTAGCTAAAGTGCGGGGGTGGGGGTATTGGAGGATTTATTAAGGCAACTCCACATAGTTAAATGGGAGGTTTATTTTGGGGTAACTTACAACAAGTAAAGGGATAGGTTACAGGATCCGAGAAAGGTGAAGCACAGTCCAGTGGTGTTCTCTGGAGAACTCTGCTCGGTCTACATCCAGCATCCAGGATCACCAGCAACCAATAGATCTGTCACATCCTGATCTCAGGTCTTAAGATCTCCTGTCTCGGGCCCTGCCTCAGGGACCAGTCATAGGTAGGAGTGACAGTTACTGGAAGCCTCACTGGTGGTAGTACTTCCAGGTCAAAGCTGGAACTGTCGAGACCACCTCGACCAGCAAGGAAAACACGACACTGAGCTCTTCTTCCTGAAGTTTATTCAGGACCCTTGAACAATCTTCTGACTTCTGACCCCCCCTCCCTCCCGAAAGCCTCTCCCGGCCTTAAATAGGCTCTGGGCACCCAACCCCAGGTCGCCAATAGGCTCAAGCATGCACAAGCAAGCCACAAATTCCGCTATAGCCTTATATGGAGTTGTTTACCACGGGGAGCGCTTGCCGTCGGGATGGCGGAAGGCGGTAACCAGCGCCCTCTTTAAGGCGCAGCTGTACGCAGCTCCCCACATGGAACAGCTACCCACTACATGGGGGTAGGGCTCTGAGTTCAGGAAGAGACTCAGTCTCAATATATCAGGGAAGTATGATCAAAGAAGACACCTGGAACCAACCACAAATCACCACACACGTGAAAGCCTCCCTTATGAGTGCATGCATATAGACACGAACGCATACCATACACACATAAAAATGAGCTTGATCACTGTGTGGCAAGGTTTTCTTCAATATATATTTCCCTTAAAACAGCAGTCTATGCTATAAAATGTGGTTAAATTTGCAAGACATCTGAGAAGCATATTTCTAACTCTTCCTACCATTTGGTACAGAAACTCAAAGTTAGTTTTGATTTCTGTTAGTATTCCATTGTATATTTTGTAAGAAAAAATATTCATCTCAAGAGAAACCAGAGCATATGCTGACTTCCCATGGGAGGCCTTACCTTTTCTGAAGAGGGAATGGGGTGGGTGTTGGGGGGGGAAGGCTGGGGGAGGGTGGAAGGAGGGAAAAGAGGGGGATCTGTGGTTGGTATGTAAAATGACTATAAAATTTCTTAATAAAAAAGAGAAATTATTCATCTGTTGTCTTCTAGTCTTAAGATATTTAGCCGGGCGGTGGTGGCGCACGCCTTTAATCCCAGCACTCGGGAGGCAGAGGCAGGCGGATCTCTGTGAGTTCGAGGCCAGCCTGGTCTCCCAAGCGAGTTCCAGGAAAGGCGCAAAGCTACACAGAGAAACCCTGTCTCGAAAAACCAAAAAAAAAAAAAAAAAAGATATTTAGCAAGTCAGTGATGGGCCAACATATCATAGGAAATGTAAAGAAAATTTAAATACTCTTACTACATAGGACAAAAGACTGTCAATGTAGAAATGATGACTCCTTACTTTGTTTCAAATAATACATCAGCGTAATGGAGATTTTGAATCAACTGTTGAAAAACTCCAAGTCACCAGAAACACCATCAGGGGAATAAATAGATCCCCTTCAGACACTAGGCATCCAGTTTAGCCAACTTGTGATTTATTGCGTTGCATAGCAACATTAAGGGCTGATGGGGGAGCTAGATTCTTGGCAGTAAAGTAAACATGTAGTGCTAGAGTAATCTGGCCCACTAGTGTTTACGGAGAGGACTGGGCATAGGCAAATAAAGGATATTAAGAGACTAACCAAGATATCTGGAATATCAGCATTGAAGGGCTCAAACTCACTGTATGTGTAAACACAGAGATGAAGAGCTAGAAGAAAATAATTAGGTTGGAGCAGCATTTAGGGGCTGATGATATGAAGATAGTGTTCCAAATCATGACAAAGCAAAGTGGAAGGAAAAAGAGAATGCTAAAATAGAGGTCTTACCGATCAATGATAACTCAGATTCACAACTTACACACCATGTTTTTATTAAAGATGATGTAATATTATAAAGTTTCATCTTCTTTGTCAAGAGATACTTCTAAACAGTACTTTCCATTATGACTTTCCTCTATGAGTGTCCTAGAACAGTTTACAGTCTGGGTTATTCAGGGAGTTTATATTATCTCTCCAAATGTTATCCCCAATGACTCAATTGTAGTTACTTCTTTGACCACAGTGAAATAGCTAAGAAATTTTGAAACAAATACAACAGGTCAAAAGATCTTGACGAGAATAGGAAGTTCCAAAGGCCAGTTTTATTGCTAAAATCAAGTTTGAAGCTCATTTTAACCTTTATCCTTAGAGCACATTGACCTCCATTCTTTGTGACATATTGGTTGTTCCACAAATATAGTAATCCCTATCTTTTTTTTTTTTTTAAGATGGTACATTCCGTTTTGGAGATCCCATTAGGGATACACAATTTTTCACTCTGAAGGCTTTCAAATTTGGAACTGTATCAAAAAATTCCATCTCTGTCTTCCTGCCAAAATACCTTTCTACGTTAAAAATCACCTTCAATCTTTCACTTAAAAAGAGAAAGTCAAGATCATGTCGTGAAGTATGAGGACTTGTCAGCACTCCATTTCTGTTGATTCTGTCGTTCTCTCCTTTGATAACTCCTGGCAGGAGTTTAATTTTGCTCTTAGCTACTTGGAATTGTGTAATTCATTTAAAGGTGTAGATTTCTTATCATTTCATCAGAAGATACGTCTTGAAAATAGATATGCTTATCAAAGAGATCTATTTTATTGCTATCCTCTTATACTGTTTAATCCTCCCTACGCTAAATACCCCAGTAGTCCTCGGATTTGAACTATAAATTCCCTAATTCACCTTCTGAAAAGTAAGACTATTTTCCCCCTTGAAATCATTATTTTTCTCCCATTGATTTCTGAGTCATTTATTCATAAAACTACAAAACTTTATAATCTTCCTCACAAAGTTCTCTCTGAGAGCAATTAACAAATGCTTAATATGTTAAAGGATATAAATTTGCATATTCATTCTCTCCTTGCACAAATACATTTGTTGATTGAGATTAAGAACTCTCTATAGATGTTGTACATGGTATTTAAATATTAAATTTAAACCAGTCATCATTCTTACAGTCTGATAGCTTTCTATACATTTAACAATGTAGAGTCAATTTGTAAGGTTGTTTAAATCTTGTTAGAAGTTATGTTGCTACAATTTACTTTATTTTCATTTCATTAATACCTCAGATAAACATATGAATAACAGAACACATCAAAGACTATACATAGTGCAATTGCCTAGGAATTCACTTGCAATCTAATTTTGTCCACTTAGTTTATTAGCATAATTCTTGACTTTTCTAAATCCAGTCATAAAATTATATGCTGGTATTTAAGCTTTTGTTCTATTTTTTTTATTGTCATGTAACTTAAATATTTTCAGAACAAAAACTAACCAGTGGTGGTCCATTTTTGAATCAGCTTGACAATTACTCCATATTGTAAACATCAAATATCACATTGTATTCCACATGATCATTTTGTGTCTATTAAAAATGAAGTTTAATAATGAAAATTTCCAGGACTGTAGTTAAGGTAGTAGAAAACACAGTTGAAGACAAGCAGCTGTGTTTGTGTCTGAGGATGGGCTGTTGTTAAACAGCTGTGCAGGGTATTCTCTCTCTGTCAGTGGAGTAGAGCACTTCAACTTGAGTCCCGGAACGTCTTTTCCCCCACCCCCAAACACCAACAATTTCACCCCATTGGAAACTATCATTTTTGTCTGACTACTAATGACTCATCTGGGGTGAGTACCTAAACACACTTAAACCAACACATTCTTTTCTAACATTTCTTTTTTCTCTTACTGAGTTAGTTCTTTGACAATTACATACATTTTATAATGTATTCTTTTTACTCTCACCCCTTCCTCTCTCCCACCCTTTTGTACCCATAATCATCCCTTTCTATTCCTTCCCCAAATTTATGACCTTTGATACATTGTGTGAGATGATTTATTTTTTTCTTAATGGTAAAAATAAGGAGTATACTCTTTCTTTAGTAAAGGCCATTTGTAAACAACAGCAAATCGTGCTATTTATATTTTCTAACAAGTGGAGAGAAAAAAAAAAACCAGTGAGAATAAATTTAATTTTCATATATTCAAAACAGAAGTAACAGGTAGGGATGTGGAGAGAGAGAGGGGGACAGGGAGTGAGGAAAAGATGGGAAGAGAGAGAGAGAGAGAAAGAGAGAGAGAGAGAGAGAGAGAGAGAGAGAGAGAGAGAGAGAGAGATTGATTGTGGTCCCAATTTTGCAGGGTGCTTCCTGCCTGTTGGCTGCTTGGTTTTCTTTCTGTAGATCACAGTTATCTATCAAAAGACTAAGCTCTGGCCTCATCTGGTGTTTTTCTCTAAAAACAGACCAGTTTCTTGGTAAAACTCTTTGAGTATCATTGAGAAGACTATGTGGCACATGGTAAAAAAAAGAGTATCAAAGGTAAATATTGGAAGCAAAAAGCAAATTCAATTTCTTTCTTCACTCTAAAGAGCTACAGTTATATCTCAAGCCTAGGGTTCCCTTCCTGAGTAAATATTAAAAACACAGTATTGATTTCCAAGGTCTATCTTTTCTTTGTGGTATGCTAAATATTATCTCTGATAAGTGTGAATCCTGCAAACCATATTCAGTATTATTATCACAAGGACTATGAAGGAAACAACCACTAAAACAAGGTTGTGTTTCTTTATTTTATTTTTTTTTTAACTCAGGTGGTCATTTCACCACATTTTTGACTTTTGCTGGTTTTTTAGTGGACATTTAGTGTAATGATTTTCCACGTAACTGAGGAGGAGAGAAGTTTATTTTTAACTAACCACATAAAATCTACTAAAAATAAAGAGGCAGGAGGAATGGGAATAAGAGAGAGAAAGGTCTGAGGAGGGAGGAAAAGTGGACAATGAGGAGGGGAGGGCAAGGATGAGTCAGAAGAGGGGCTGATTGTTGCCTTTGACATGTGACTGGATCAATTCCAGTAGGAGCCACCATGTGTGGATAGGGCACTGTTTAAGCTCTAATATTTTGACAGAGAGACATGAGCTCTGCATGCTTCTATGCACTGACTAGCCCTTAAGGGGATACAGAACTATAAGTTCTACCCAGCTCACTTTTTGATGTGTTACCTTTACAATAAAACTGGTATAGTTATGTTCTTTGAGATGTAACATGGGTTTCATATGCAACAGGGATGAAAACAGTATATATTCTCATTTAAAAAATCAATGTATCTGCCACAGAGCAAACGTTTTTAGAAGCACATATTGACTGTGATAATATAAGACAAAAATTGAGATGGAGTTAAAAACAGAATGAACAGGTATACAATGTTTTAAAAATTTTGATTCAGGTTTATTATTTATAACCTCACTCTTTATTCACATTTATAAAATAGGTTATGTGGTTCTCTTTAGCTCACATTGACAAGATTCTGCTAAGTTATACTTCTTGGTCACTGATAACAGGGAGAGCTAGCTAGTAATTCATAAATGTAACTGAAAGTGGGAGTAGTTATGCCATTCTTTGCTCATAGAAGGGTTTTTCTTTATACATCCTGTTAGGTTGAAAAGAATGCTGGTGTTATACGACTCTGAAAATTGAAAATTTCATATATGAGCCATTGTTTTGTAGAAATTATCATCAGCAATTAAATATATGTTGAATCTATTCTAACATCACACAATAATAGCCAGGCCGATTTGTAAGATGACACCAATTCAACTAAAAGGATGTTGAGAGCAACTTATCTAACAAGATGTAAACAATGTGCTTTTAAGAGCCTGGGGAGATGTCTCAGTTGCTGAAACATGAAGACTTATGTTCTTTCTCCAGCATCCATGTTAGACAACAGCAGCAACAGCTACAAAAAAATGACAAAGACAGAAACAGGAGGCTCCCTGGACCTTGCTAGACATCCATGCTAGACAAATTAGTAAGCTCTAGGTTGCCTTTTCTCAAAAAGTAAAGTTGAGAGTGACTGAAGAAGACATTAACATCGACTGTTGGTCTCCATATGAGCACTTCCAAGCATACATACATACACTTGCATGCACACACACACACACACACACACACGCACGCACGCACGCACACACACACACACACACACACACACACACGAATACACAGTCCCCATGTTTCTTTCAACACATTTAATATTGAATTAGAAATTGTTTACATATTAAAAATATTTTTTGACATCATTTTCCTTATAGAAACTCTGGACTAAACAGAATTTGATTTGATTTTAGATATTAATGATAAATGTAAAAAAAAACAGATTTGAAGATAATAATTTCTTTAAGCTTATGCAAACATTCCCTCTATCCCTGGAGCTAGAATTTCATCAACCTGTGTAGACTGTTACTGATAAGCATTCTTTTGATCTCATTTGGACACTCTAACTGCCATTTTTATGTGGGCATGGCCTTGGCCGATAGTGATTTGATTTTAGATGAAGTCTGACAAAAAGCAGCGTGGAGATGGTGAAGTGTGGGAAGACTCGCAGTGACTTAGAGGCAGCACATTTCTTTATCTGTCAGCCTTGTAGTTGTGACCTGCTTGAAAAGTCAGGAAACTAAAGTGGAAGAAAGGTCTGTGAACGCAGAAGTCTTGGTGAGAAAATACCACCGCTGAAAGATAAATGACCTTTATGGATTTGGCTCTTCGCGTTTGTGTGAACATTTTAGAAGCTAACTTTTTCCTTCTTTAAAGACTAGCAAGACTGTACTCATCTCTAGCTCAACAAAAGGGTATTATTTCGTGTTAAATAACTTTAATGCTAAGGTTAATTAAAGACAACATGGATTCCTTTGTGCTATGAAGTATGGACTGCTGTATAAAAATAAAACAGGACAGAACAAGTGCTTTGTCTTGGTGTGTGTGTGTGTGTGTGTGTGTGTGTGTGTGTGTGTGTGTGTGTGTTTTGTTGCTGCTGCTGCTGCTGTTTTTGTTGTTGTTTGTTTGTTTTGTCCATGTTGGTGGTTGTTGACCATAAAGACTTCTGTCTTTTACTGTGAAATTATCCTATTACATCTTGTTTGAAATTATCTAGATCAATAGCAAACATTGCTCTCTCAAGAGTCGCTTGGCGATAAGAAGTTCCACCTTTTGTCTGTTCCATCTCTTATGTCTTGTGTCGCTTGATTGCTTTCCCCTTAATCTGGTAACTTCTTCAGATTACATTCTATACATAAATATTAACATTGCTTCAGCTACAAGGTACTCAAGACGAAAAACCAAGGATGAAACAAAAGCACAATTCCAGTAAAAATAAAATCAAAACCAAAAACAAAAATAAATGATATTGAGGTCTTCCGAAGAAAGCTTACATTTTTAAAGTTCTTGTATCTTTCTTTGAAAATGCAAAGGCACAGAAGAGAGAGAACATTCAGCATCCTTACTTCACCATAGTGCTGTCTAAATTCACAAAGGAAATGAAACTGTCTTACTCTCACATGATAATATGTACTTATGATACTAAAAATTATTCCCCACAGGGGCAGTCAGATAGTTCAATACTTGATACCAAACCAGAGTACCTGAGCTGGATTCCCAGCATCTGAAGGATAGAAGAAAATAAAGAGTTCCTAAAAGTAAGAGCTGGGTGGGGGGTGGAGTCAGAATCATGATGGGAAAAAAAACACAGAAATAGCTCACCAAAGCTAATGGGAGCTCATGGACTCTGACCTGACAGCTAGGGAGCCTGCATGGGACCGAACGAGGCCCTCTGAACATGGGTGAAAGTTGTGTGGCTCATTGTGTTTGTGGGTCCCCTGGCAATGGGACCAGGACTTATCCCAAGTATATGAGCTGGCTTTTTAGACCCCATTCTGGTGCGATTCCTTACTCAGTCTTGATGCAGGGAGGAGGGGTTAGGTCCGTCCCCAACAAGGTATGATAGCCTGTGTTGACTACCCAAGGGAGGCCTTATCCTCTATGAGGAAGGGATGAGGGTGGGATGAGGGTAAGTGGGGAGGAGCAGGAGAAGAGGAGGGAGGGGGAATAGAGGTGAGTATGTAAAAGGAAAGAAAATTTTTTTAGATAAATAATTACATAAAAAAATTAAAACCCAGTTTAAAAAATGTTGTCTGATGATCTTATGGGAGCCATGGCAACAGTTCCTCCCCTCCACTGCCCCCCCCCCCAAATTAAACAAATGTCTTCTTAACTCATTCTTCCTTCCTAAGCCTGAAAGACTTTCAGGTCAAGTTTTTGCTCTAGAGTGAACACAACCGAACCACTACTTATACTATTATATTTATTATTTCACTTTAATCGTTTCAAGTTTTGAGTCTTTCTCTGCAGTGAAATTAACATTTAAGTCATTTTACATAAGAGGTAATTATAAGTTAAGAGGATTACCTAAAAGGTTTTGTGTAAGCTCTCAGGATATCTTTAATTTCACAGGTGAATATTATTTCCTTTTTTTAAAAGGTACTTTTTCTGATAGAAGATTAATTGCATTAGATTTTTATCTTTTTATGGATGCATTTAAAGTATTTAAAATGTCTGTTTTGCAATAAAAGTGAAGACTTTGAAAGCCTGGATGTTTTAGAATACCATTTTAATTTAGGACTGAATTGGATACAATTGCCTACACTGATATCAACAACTACTTACAATGAGGGAGAAGCATTCTGTGTTGATTGCCACATGTGTTCTTTTACCCACACACCTTAATATCACCTATAGTTTGTGATTGGTTTTCTAGTTTTTCTGTGTTCTCTGTATTCTCTTTTCTTCTTTTTGGAGACTTAAGTGAATTAAGATCCCTTACTGAAGAGATTCGCTCCTTCCTATTCCAGCAAAATAAGCAGGTGGGTGGGACTCATAGCTGCCTGGGGAAATGCCTCCACTACCTCCACAGTTGTGTCCATGGCAGATTTAGCAGAGTTCCTTCACTACCTAAATTTGATTATTTGGCTACTAAATATTGAAAGTCTGTCCTCAGAAGCCTACAAATGGTACATTGTCACAATGGTGATAATTTTGCATGTACAAACTGTTGACAGTGCCCATGATGCAGAAAACACAACTCTTACCTTGGAAGGAATAAGATATTTTTTTATTTTGGAATCCAATGAGTAACCATGATCTAGGAACACAGATTTGGTTTACTTGAAATACCATGCTCCAACATAGCAATAATTCTATGAAGTTTTTGGAATAAAAAAATCATAAATAGACATACCCTTCAAACATATTGTTGGAAATATTAGATAGGCAAAATACAAAAAAGTTGGAAATCTTTACTATAGTCCTCAGGTGTCATCTGTGACACCCTTAGCTTTTGGTTGGTAGAAGACACAGGTTTGTTCATATAATAAAAAAGAACTTACCTAACAGTGACAAGAATTATAGCCACATACAGAAGTGAGCAATAAATGAATTTTTCAGAACCTAAAATAGTCAAGAGAATTTGGTTCTTGTTGTGTAATATCCCAATTATCTACAATCACTGAAGCTCAGATCAGTCAATCAGCCATGTAGAATGCTTGTGTAATGTTTATCTTTCTACCCTGCCACCCTACTGGGAACTTAACAGTTGTAATACTTCTATATTAAAGTGCTCAACAAAGGAAGAAGAATGAAATCCAGCGTATCTATTCTCGAGACATTTAGAATATTTAAATTTTTGTTTTCTGATAGAAAAGATTGTATTTTTTGTGGAGGAAATATTTGCTAAAAATCAATTGCTGTGTTAGCTAGAAAGCGAATTATATGAACAGTAAATAAAAATGGGTCATTTTCACTTTTGTGCTTTCCTGGCTCTGTGCAATTCTCAGGGAATTTTTCAATATCTTACCTGCACATCTATTCTTTGTTATTTTTTTCTTCATTTGATTCCATTCTATTTAACTTTTCTGCAAAGACCATCATTAACGTAGATCAAATGCCCATTGTGGTACAAAGAATTTTTGCTTTCAGAAAGACAATTCATTAATACAAGCCCAAATTAGATAAAAGTGACCAGAAGAACATGCGTCTCTGTTCCATTTTGGAATGGGAGTGTTTACGGCACTGTTTCTTTGATGTCTTTTCAGTGGGTCACAGCTAAGAGTGGGCTGTGAATCTCAGAAGAGATTTTGAACTTTGAACAATATTTTTGTTTCAAGCAATGGTTACATTTGTATTTTTTTCTTTTTCTTTTTTGCCATTAACCATTCTACTTTTTTGTATTGCCAGAATTTTGTTAGTCTGGTTGATCTTAAGTAAAAAGTAGGGAGCTTTGGGATAAAGGACAAAGATAGAGCAGTCATGGAGCACTCACCTAAGTAGTTTAAGCCCTAGAACCACAACTAAATTTGAGAGAGAGAGAGGGAGGGAGGGAGGGAGGGAGAGAGAGAGAGAGAGAGAGAGAGAGAGAGAGAGAGAGAGAGAGAATAGAATTAATAGTAACTAAATTTGGCAATAATATAACTGATATGATTTAACATTTATTCCTCACAGTCTTCTTACTAACTCACCTATTATCCATCACCATCTTTGAGAATGATGATAATATAATAATTGAAAATGAATTTAATAGGTAAATAAGTGATGTTCCAAGCTTTAGGGTGTATTCCTTTTGAAAGCAACTATATATCTTAGGTAATGAGACAAGCATTAATAGACTTGCTAGCCCTTGAAAATGGACGCTTTCCTCATAATCGGTTTTGAGCTCCAAATTTTGCTTTCCAGGTAACACTAGAAAGGCCACTTAAAACTTAAAATATAACACAGAAAGGTTTTGATGTCTGAAATTTGTTGAGTCTCATTACTCTGTTTCAAAAGGTGCTAACCAATGTTCTCCCTTTGGCCCTGGATGGAAACATCCTGTCCAAAACATTATATGATAGATATTGCTACCTCTCTGTAGTAGGACAGGGCCATAGTTTTGAGGAAATTGGCTCAAATCAGTTGCCAAGGCATGCACATAACATACTTCCTATGAGCCAACCTAGAGTCTACCTGAGGGCCTAGCAACAGGCACTGTCAGAGTTCTGGATCACTGTCAGAGTTCCTGATCATGCCCAACCAATGAGGGACGACCATGCTATACCACCAGATTGAGACACTGCTTGGGTGCTGGGGGGAGGGTATATAAGGCTCCCCACTATTGATAAAGGAGTCTGTTTTTTGCCTTCAACTCACTTTTGGTGAATGTGCCATTAATGCCGTGCCTTCTCATACCCCGCCCCCCAGGAGCCATTAGGATCCAGGAACACCTCTCTAAGTGTTAATCCAAGTGGGTTTGTCAATCACCTGCAAGGAAATAAGCTCCAAGAAAAGCCTGTTCACCAGAAGACATGTTAAGAAGATGGGAGGAATAATTATCCCCCCTGACAGTATCTTTATGTATCCCTGGACACATCCTTCCACACAGTTGCTTGAAGATATTTACTGCTAAGCCTGCCTGATATTTTGAGTTTTAAATCCAAAAGTGTAAACTTTTCCTTTCTCATCTTTGTATCTTCTTTTTGGAAACTAGACAAAAATCATCAGCATGCTTCATCTTACAACCTTGGGTTTTCTCACTGTTTCCAAGAAAACAACACTTTTCCCCCTGCTGCTGCCTGAGGACCTCCTTTGGTGATTCTAACTCAAAAGGCATGATTTTGTTCCTTCTCTTCATCTCTCTCCTCCTGGCAGATGCCAGAATTTACATTTTGCCTGCCCTGTTGCTTTATTCTCAAACTCCAATAGAATTAAACAGAACATGGATAGTGGAAAGCAAAATGAGAGAATTTTTCATGAAACAATATACTCCAGAGAGAGAGAGCAAGAGAGAGCGAGACAGAGAGAGAGAGAGAGAGAGAGAGAGAGAGAGAGAGAGAGAGAGAGA
>CABHPQ010162107.1:0-14694 GCA_902168405.1 Peromyscus aztecus | reverse complement strand
AGAGAGAGAGAGAGAGAGAGAGAGAGAGAGAGAGAGAGAGAGAGAGAGAGAGAGAAGAGGAAGAACATTTAACAACATTCAATTCCAACACAAAGATGAGCCTCTCTGATCATAATTTGTGGGTGGGCATCTGGGGTTCTTTGCACAGCATAGATGTTGTCACCTGAATACTGTTACATGCATTTCTACTGCAACCTGGTGCATCTCCTGTCTCAGCAACTTCAACCTCTACCCTAAGGTGTATGCTTTAGAACTATGAACCTTCAGATAATCTGGAATGCTTATGTGCTTGCACCAGTGGCTGCAGTCATTTCTAGTTAGCCTTAGGGATGTGTGTGGGGTGTGAGCTGAAGGAGTGCCCAGTCTAGCCTTCCTCTGTGTCAGCAAGATTTTCTCATATGTTGTGCTGATGGCTAAGATGACATCACAGTGTATCTTTGTGTGTCATCTTCAACATGTTATTCCCTGCCCTACTCCATTGACTCCCTGTATACCACACTAATATACAGGACTCTCTAATCTATGTATTTTCTCGGAAACATAAGAACACATATAATGCAGGTACCCCTAATACAATCCAGTTTTATTCCTCTTCCTGTTTGACCCAAGCAAATGGCATCAGTGACCACATGACTGTTCAGTACAAATATTCAGAACTCATTCTTAATCTATTTTTTTCATGGAACAGATCTTGTCTATTGTCATCTGTTGACAATACTCATAGTTCACATTTCAAGGTGTAGTCTAATTTCTATCATCTCTTCTTGTATCCATAGTTCTTTCCCAAGTCCAACTCTTCAGACGTTTTCATTTGGATTAACACAATGTTGATCTCACAGTGTCTAAGGTGATTTGCTTCATTTTTACCTCTTGCTGTTGACTGTTGGGTGATATGCCACTCCTATGTCAAGACAGGAAGTTTGGCTTCTTTTTTAATTTATGGGATGCCATGTCTGCAATTAAAATGCAATATATTGTAATACTTACACCTCAAGGAATTTCCATTGTGATTTTAAGAAAGTAAGCAATAGTGTTGGGAAGAATTATATAGAAGTTCCTTGGATGACTCTACCCAACAGGCAGTATGAATTTGTAACAATCATTACAAACAATATGAAGTAGAATATTGTCTAAAGTCGCAAGAATTTAAAACCAGATCTTTTCGTAGTGGAAATTCATGCCAGACATAACCTGGGGCAAACATTTTATTGTAACCTTGAATGTCCTTAACAAGGAAAACTGTCCATTCATCTCTAGGCTTTTTATTAACAGAAACTATGAGGTAAAGAGTAGATGTTATTTTTATCTACTTAGTTGCTATGTTGTGTATCATCGGACAATGAATAATTTGGTATCTTTTTATGAACTCTTTCCCTTTCATAGTCAGTTCTTCACAGAGCAGCAAGGTGAATTTTTATGACTACATTTGTTGTCAACTGATCTTAACTCGTAATGTGTTAATTTGGTTTTTAGCTGAAAAAGTGCTTCAATTCATTTTTGTATTAAAATGCACTCTCAAATTGAAGGTACAAGTCTGGGTACCTGTGTGCCTCAAAATTTTCTATGTTTTTGCCTTTACTATCTACATCATTTTTAATGTAATAAATTTATTTTTCCATTGTGTCTTAAGATTGAAGCTCCTAAAATCTGTAAGAAATGACCTTTTCATTTATTGCCTTGTTCTTAATCTTTCCTCTTTGCCTTTTCCTCTAAACCATCCTCTTACTTGTTCTTGAGGCTATAATGATTTTCTGTCTATTTTTTTTCAGGGAGGGAGAGGCATTTCAAGTCAGAATTTCTCTGTGTTACAGCCATGGCTGTCCTGGAACTCACTCTGTACTGTAGACCAGATTGGCTTATATCTCACAGGAATCCACCTGCCTCCTCATCCAATTGCTAGGACTCATGGTGTACACCACCACTGCCCAGCTTCCTTGTCTTTTGTTTAGATGCATTTCTTCCTTTGATCACTGAAATGTTCTGTCTTCTTTTTTCCTTTCAATTCATTAACTATTTTTGCTTTTCATTATACAGCCTCTTTCTGTCTCTCACTCCTGTTCTATACTCTGCATGAGTAAATTCATTGCTATTTGGTTGTTTAGGTAATAACTTACATGGCAGCTTAATTTGAGGACACCACATATTCTAGAAATTGTCTTCTGCCTTCTACCATAATTTTTCCTTACTATAACCATATTGTATTTCATATCTTCTCCCAGACTGACTATTTCCTTCTGTCTCTGTTTTAATTACTCCAGAGTGCTCCTTATTCTTCCTCCAGTTATCAAAGTGGTCCACAACCAATTCGCCAGTAAAACCCTCAAGTCTTCTTGGCTATACTCTGTCCAGTTCCTAGATGCTTTAGATTATCAGTTCCTTTAAGAAATATTATCTGGGGATTGCTCTTTTTTTCATCTTATTGTTGCTACTACAGGATGAGCTTTTAGCCTAAATTATATCAGTAGGTTTTAATTTTTTTTCATTTTGCCTATATTCTCTTTCTCTCTCTCTCTCCTTCTTTCTTTGTTTCTTGCTTATTTTCTGAACAATTGTGAGATTAATCCTGCAAACCTGTTAACTGCTATCATGATTTCTCATTACTCAAATGTTACATTATGACAGTGTTCAGATGACTCAACAGCAGTATGGGATCACTTTTCAAGATCATCCCACATGGCCTTTCTTTTTATATGCACTTAGTAGCACACTGTATTCTTCTTCACCTTAGAGATTTGCATGTACTTTTTCTTTTCCTGAGAACTGTATTGTTTTAAGTGACGCTTCCTTCTATAGGGAAAATAGAATAGTTACCAATCTTCAGTGACTTCTTAGTTACTTCTTTCTGTCTGTACCTTGTTTGTTGAGTTGGTTATCCCTGTTTTTAGCAACTGTTGTTTATATGTTATTTTTTTTTGTTTGGTTGGTTGTTTGTGAGACATGGTCTCATCACATAGCCCTAGGTGGCCTGCAATCCCTTATGTAGACCAGGCTATCATTTAACTCACAGAGATCTACCTGTCTTTGTCTCTCAAGCAGAGGGATTAAAAGCATGGGCCACTATGCATAACTATTTGCATATTTTTATAGCACTCATTATACATTATATAAAGTACTTGCTTTTTGTTGCTTTAAACTGAAATATATGAATGTAAGATAACATAGATATAAATACCTAAATTCTCTATTAAGGTATATCTTTGGTGACAAAATTTACATTGAATTAAGTAAGAGCACATTCAGTTCTCTAAAAGCTATTAACAAGTTATCCCAAGCAATAATGTCCCTAACTTACCTATCAGGAATGGGAAGATATGAGATTTGAGGTAGAGTAGTTTGGATGAAAGAGAATGGATCTTGAAAGGGAAAGAGGAGAACAGAACTGGAGAAAATATAGCAGTGAAGGGTACTGGTATGATAGAGAGTGTTACAGGGGAGGACATAGAAAAACAGGAAGGAATCACACAGAGAAGGTTGGAGTGGAGTTAATGACACACTCAGTGTGCCTTTTCTGCTTCACAATCTCTCATGCCCAACCGAGTGGCAGTCTTGACTAGAAGGATAAAAGTCACAGCCAGTGTCACCGATTTACTATTCACTGACTTTTCCCGTACTTTCCCAACCACCAGGTTTCAATTTATCAAAAGTAAAATACAGATACAGGCAAGGACATCTTTTTAAAAATGACTTAGGAAAGGAAGGACAACTGATAGCCCTCTGGTTGTCATCCAGTCCTGAAGTTCCATATACCAAGCCAGACTGAAGCTGTCACCCACTCTTATCAGGTCAGAGCCAAGAACAAAGGTGTCGGGGCTGAGCAGTTGCTGAAGTTCTGCACTGAACTGTTTTCCATTTGTGCCATGAGCGGCATGCCTCATTGATTAGGACAGTGCCCTTTTAAATATTTGTGAGTCCTTCTCTCACATACCATAGGACGAGAGAATCAGAGACCTTGGGGATTTTTATTCACAGAATTTTTAAAAGATGAATACACAAAGGGAAGCAAAGGTATTTTTTGCAAATATTATGTCAAATCCAACAAGTAAAGCACTTGGAGTTCCAAATTTGTTCTCTTATTCCCTCACTGTCATGGTCTCCCCATTGTTTTCCATCTCCCTTTAAATCACACTGAAGCTTAGTTTTGTGTCTTGCTCACTGTAGGGTCATTAATTCCAAACTATTGAAACTATGTTCTGCTCCCTTGAGATTTTCTTGAAGCACTTCTGAAGACAGTACCTTTTGGTGATAAAAACGTAAATTTCTCATTTTGTAAATGTAGGAGCATACACCCTCTGAATTCCCAATCTGGCACTTTACAGAAGAAGATTTTTATTTAAATATTAAAGAAATATTCAAGCCTCAAAACTACCTTAGAATAATATAATTGTCTGCCTCATAGCCTAAAAAGATGTTGGTTACTGGCTGCACTGAGAAGCTGTCTCTCTTGCAGGAAATTTCTGTGCCATATATATGTGTGTGTGTGTGTGTGTGTGTGTGTGTGTGTGTGTGTGTGTGTGTGTACAATGGCCACTGATTCCATAGAAGAATAACACTTATCTAAGACTTAGAATTAATTTTGATTGTAAAGCTACTAATTAAAATATAAGTAGGAAGATGCTGTGGATCTCGCTTTGTATAAATAAAATGCTGATTGGCCAGTAGCCAGGCAGGAAGTATAGGCGAGACAAGAGGAGAAGAAAATTCTAGGGACAGGAAGACCGAGTCAGGAGATGCTGCCAGCCGCTGCCGTGAGTACCAACATGTAAGATACTGGTAAGCCACGAGCCATGTGGCAAGGTATAGATTTATAGAAATGGGTTGATTTAAGAGGTAAGAACTAGCTAGCTAGAAGCCTGAGCCATTAGGCCAAACAATTTAAATAATATAAGAGTCTGTGTGTTTATTTTATAAGTGGGCTGTAGGACTGCCAGGGCTTGGCAGAAGCTGGAGAGAAACTTTCCAGCTACAGGAAGATATGAAGAAGTGGTCCCCATGTAGGTGCTGTGGGAAAGGATGATTTTTTTTTATTTATAGAGAATAATCTGAATCATACATTTTAGCATGTTATTGTATAACTATTATGTTAAAGATCAATAAACTATATAACATGTAGTATGTATATGTATTTGTACACTTTATACATACAATGGATACTAGATATGTGTGTGTTTGTGTGTGTGTGTGTGTGTGTGTGTGTGTATGTGTATTTCTAATGTTTATATTGTCTTTTTAGGGCTGAAAAATGAGATAAATCTACCTAAAATACCTTAAACAAAAAAGATAAAGGCATTATTCACAGAGGTAGATCTTTAAAAAATTGCTATAGATGCACATGCTGCTGCTGTAGTACGAGCAGTGAGGACGCTGAGGTGTGAATTAAAATCTAATCTAGGTTACATACAGAGATGCTGCCTCCAAAACACATCAACGAGAACCAACATTACAACAGACCCAGGCAAAAGGGACAAATGTCATCCGAGCATTAGATTAGCAGTGGAAATAAAAGTCAAACCTTGTAGTTGTCTGTCATATTCCACTCCTCTTACGCGCTTACCTCTTTTCATCCTGGCACAGTGGTTTACTCTGCCTGTCTGACCCGCATAAAGAAAATAGAAAAGCCTACCTCTTCCCCATTGCTTGCTTATTCTCTTTTTAATATTCCTCAAACTGCTTTCTTCAGAAAAAAAATTCTGGCCATTTTAGCTATAGTACAGTAAGCCATGACCAGAGAGCTAAGGTCAAAGGGGTTTTGAGGATTTAGAGCCACAGCATATGCATCAGGGGACAGCAGGGTCTTTTGTACCCAGGCCTTGCTGTTTACCAGAACATGTGTTGCCCACACCCACCCCAGCCATTATGCTCCAAAGTAGGCAGAGAGTTGGTATTTTGTAGGAAGAAATAAAGTTTCCAGATGATTAAGATAGGAAGTAGAGAACTCAAAAGAGCTTTAGGAACTCCCTGAAGCTGTTCTTATGTTTACTACTTTGTCAAGAACTTAAGAAGTCCTGGTTCCAACTGTGGATCTCTTTGAGCAGGCTTGTTATATATTCCTCTACTTGCTTTCTCATTTTTGTTGTCTACCTTGACAAAACTGAGCATGTGTTGCATGGGATGGAAATAGTCCTTCTGACTCCACGAGGCATTTCTTACCAGCAATCATGGATATTTGTCTTTCTTAGAAAGAGTCTAGTTCTATGGGACTGGGATGATGACTTGGAAATTAAGAGCACTGGACCTGAATTTGGTTTCCAGCACCCACAATGGATGACTCACCACTGTCTATAACTCCAGCCCCAGGGCATCCAATGCCATCATCTGGCTTCTGGTGCCACTCCCACACATGCAACATACATTAACTCAGAAACATAAACATGTATATAGGTACATAAATAAGGCTTTTAAAAACAGAAATATTCTTCTTCATTTAAAATGTCATGAAATGTTGATTACTGAACTTTCCGAATAAATCAGGCAAACCAAGCACTTCCTGAGCCTCACCATTTTCAGTCAGACCTGTGTTCCTCCAAACAGGATGTTACCTGAATCAAATCAGAGCATTAACAAATACAGGAGTTGAACTGTCTCATTTTTTTTCTGTTTGATTATGATGAAATATTTTGTTTTACAAGTAGAACAAAAAACAATTAATTTTGTAAGAAATTTCATTTTCACATTGTGATTCCTAAAGGCTATTTAAAAGCTTTCTCATTTAACAAGCATATTTTAACAATTATTTTTAAACACCCCGAGATTAGACTTTGAAGTATAGAAAAGACATTAAAGTTTAAAGAGTTGTATAGATCTATGCAAGGTCAAAGCTAATTTGTTCGGACCGGCAAACATTTAAAATCACTATACTTGAATATAAACCACATTTTTAAAATGTAAAATGCTGAATAAAAAGGCAGGAAAAGTTGTCATTCAATCTATCCCAAAGCATTGGGATTTAAAGTTTGACTAAATTTTTATGTCTGTAGACTTAGCATGATGTCCCACCTATCATTATTTCTTTATTTGGATGGATTATTTGATTATGCCTCTCCACATTTATTAGAAAATATAGGCACATTAATTTATCTTAATTATTCAAAGTTGACCTTGATGCTTTCTGATGGAATCACACTATTAATATTTATAAGAGTTCACACTAATATTTATTTTAAAATGAGATATTAAAAACCAGGAAACAGCAAGGGAAAATCACTTCAGTTCCAATATTCTATTATCTTCTCTCTAAAACCTCATTTGAAGTAAAAACGATCGTTCTTACCAGTCATTAATGACACCATAGTTTTGAGATGAACATAAATGTCCCCTCACCTTCAGAGAGGTAGTGATGGGTGGTGAGGATACATACTAGGTGAGGAGGCAAGTAGGCATGCAGTGGCTCCTTTTAGAGAAATACAGAGGGCTGAAATGAATAGGCAGAAATATATTCCTTCAGGTGGGCTCAATAAAAAGACATTTGTTTCATTGTATGTTCTTGATTTATAAGCCTGAAAGGTATCATAATTACCAAAAATCTCCCATCTTTATTCAATCCTGTGTCCATTAAATAAGAAAACCTTTCAGGATCAGCATGTAAATCATCAAATGTGAGGCAGCAGAAGCAACTTCCACTGCTTGACATGAAGATGAGATCAAGTTTTTACTTTCGTCTACATTAATAAACCTCTAAGAAATTATATAACTTCTCTGGCCATATTTCTGGAAGAAGTTCATCAAATAATTTTATAGGAAAAAAACTTTTAATGTTCTTTTTTAGAATTTGAATTACTTTCCTTATCAATAAATAATGAAATACACATTTAATTCCTACTACACTTCCTAGGTTTATATTTGTTTCTAAGGAATGCTGAGTGAAAATGAGAGGAGTTACCATTTATGAAGGTCCCATTAAAAGCCAGGCCCAGACCTTATTAATCATTTATCCTTACAATATCCCTGTGAGCTAGATATTATTAAGTTGGCTTACAGAAGAAAAACAGTTACATGGAGGATGATTTTTTTTCCCTCAGATTTATTCAGGTAATAAGTGGCATATCTCCTGTGCAAATAAATGTCTGTCAGCTTCTAAAGTATTATTCTTCTTTCATAATCCAAGCCTCTCTCTAGTGGCAAAATACAAATAAAACCAAGAAATGAGTAATCCAAGACTTCTCTCACTATGTCATCAGTGGTCAATGGGGCACCACTCATCACACCTTGATAACATATGGGTTGAATACTTAGTATTGAGCAAAATTAAAAGATACCAATGAAAGTGCTATTTAGATTTCCTAAATGAAGTGAGCTCATTGCCAAAGGCAAAGTGTGTCCTGATGCAGACATTACAGCTAACAGCAAAGCTCAACTCTGTGCAATTCTTGAATGATATCGTGATCATTCTTGCTGCAGCTGGAAGCTATGCAGTGTTCACTCTGTGCCACCAGCATGTCTGCTGCTTTACATAAATTATTTTGTTTAATCTTGAGGATAACCCCTCATGGTACACATTAGTATTAATCTCTGTAAACTGAAATAAGCTATGTGAAACCATGGATCTATCAATAAGTATAGCAGGGCAACTGTCCAAAGTAGTCTAACTGAACTCCCTTGCCTGAACAAAGATAATTCATAGCCTCCTACTGTTAGGTGAATATGTATATGTGTGTATAGATGCAAACAGAAAGCCTACAAAAGAGAGAGATGTACACAAAGACACAGAGAGAGATATAAGCAAAAATAGCTATTCATATTGTCTGTATTTCAAATCCAGTTAAAGGCTACCAGAGAGTATTACCATTTTCAGACTGACAAGCCTGATTTATAGAAGTCCAGTTTCAATTTACCAAGTAACTAAAGAATATATGCAAATTTTTAAAAATGATTTTAGATGTTTGCATGCTACTGGAAATTACCAAGTTCTTAGGCTATGAATCCTAGATAGCTGCTGTTGAATCAAGAAAAAGGTCTTACTCTATATTCCAGGCTAGAAAGGAACTCATGGCCATTCCCCTGCTTCAACTTCCTGAGTGTGTAGATCCTCTGACTTCTTCCTGTCTCTTCTCTCTCAGTCTGTCCCTGACCCCCTTCTCTGTCCCTGCCCCCCTCTCTTCTACACACACTGTAGTTGGAGTTTTCCTTTGTCCACCTGGCTCCTGCAGCCGCTCAGACCCAAGTAAACACACAGAGACTTATATTACTTATAAACTATATGGCTGTGGAAGGCTTCTTGTTATCTAGTTCTTATTTCTTTAACTCATTTCTATAAATCTATACCTTGCCACGTGGCTCGTGGCTTACTGGTATCTTTACATCTTATTTCTCACAGCAGTGGTGGCTGGCAACATCTCCTGACTCAGCCTTCCTGTTCTCAGCATTCTCTTTTCTGCTTATCCTGCCTAGACTATACTTTCCTGCCTGACTACTGACCAATCAGCATTTTATTTTTCAATCAATCAGAGAAACACATTCACAGCATACAGAAAGATATCCCCAGCAAAACACAAATGCAGTCTTTTCTCCTGTTTTTCCTCTCCTCCTCTGCTTTTTCATAGGTCCAATTTTGGTGGTAAATTTTGGAGAGTAAATGTATTGCAAAAAGATAAAGAGGTTATTCAAAGATTTGCGTTTATGAGCTATTTAAGGATTTATTGAAATTTCCTTCTGCAATAAAGTGAGAATTTAACTAAAATCAAATAATAGAAAGGGACTACAGCTTTATGAGTTTTGCATTGATATGTTAAAATGTTTAGGTCATTCTTATGACTATAATTAAAAATATATTAAAAAATTAAGAAGGTTCAACTGCAATTAACTGTGGCTCAGAGCATAAGGCAGTGAAGGATTTCTTAGTTCTTCTTGTGTAAATGTTGAATAAATGTTTAATTCTCTGGAGAAATAACTTGAATATCCATTGATTTTACTGGTACAATAATTAAATACATTCCCTCAGGAAATATGCTTCAGTGTGCTGGGAAGTTGCCTATTATCTGGGTATCTTGGGCCAGGTAAACTGTTTCCTGTTTTTTAGCCCTGCAGCATTTCATGCTGTGTACAATGACTGTTTACAGATGAGAAAATGCATCTTATTTGGAAATTCACGTATATTTTCCATGCATATTTCTTACGTTACTTAAATATTTTATGATATTTGAAAGAAATTAAGTGGAAACAATATAAATTTTATTTAGGGTGTGTATTGAGATTTAACAAAAAGAGCTTTTTCCTGATATCAGTGGTAATGATCATTAAAATTACTTAAAAATCCCCACCTATTTATTAACATTGTAAAACAACAGCATATGTCTGGATTAGCCTTTCAGCCTTTCCTGTTATTTCTTATCACTAACATTTTCAGTTAAGTGCATAATAAATGTAATGCTACTAAACTTTGCATGGAAACTCAGGATTGCAGGTATGTGTATACAGCACGTGTATGTTTGCTGCCCAAGGTTGTCAAAGTGGATAATTGGATTCTCTGGAACTAAAGTTGCAGATGATTTTAAAGTATCATGTGATTGTATGGAGTTGAACCAAGGTCTTCTGCAAGAGCAAGAAGTGCTCTTAACACTTGAGTCATTCCCCCAGAATGAAAATACCCATTTTCTCTTTATAAGTTGATAATTTCATGTAGTTTTTTTTTTTAATTATGAAACCAAACTAATACAATGACCAACTCTAAACATTATTGAGGACTCTAACTCACATATTAACTTCCCAAGAAGAGGACCATGTTCTCTCTCTTCTGTTCCTTACTTTTTTCTTTTGTTGTTAAAATAGATTCTCTTCTCATACAATCTATCTCGATTACAGTTTCCTCTCCCTCTGCTTCTCCCAGTTCCTCCCCACTTCTCCATTCTGGATCCACTCCCTTTCTGTCTCTCATTAGAAAAGAACAGGCTTCTAAGAAACAACAGCCAAATATCACAAAGTGAAATATAATAAGATGAAGCAAAAAGCTACCATATTGAAGTTGGACACAGTAACCCAACAGGAGAAAGAGTCCCGAAAGCAAGTACAAGAGATTCACTTGCTCTCACACTCAGGAGTCCCATAAAAATTCTAAGCTAATAGCCATAATATCTATGCAGAGGACCTGGTACAGACCTGTGTAGGCCCTGTGCTTGCTGCCTAAGCGCCATTTCTAAGTTAGCAACCTGAGGGATCAATAGGGTCATTGTAGACATATTATACTGGGTAATATTTGTAAGAAGAAAACCAAAACTATCCAGAAACATCAACATCCACTTTAGGACCTAAGTATTGGTCCTAAAGCTAAACTAATTTACGACTGTGTTTCTTCCACTATCTTCATCTTTTATTTCAGTAAATGTCTCTTCCCTGTCTATGTTTCCTAGTTCTCATTTTCAAACCACAAGGGTGATCAGCATATTTACTACCTCCGTGATTTAAGGATTAATACATGGCTTGGTGCAGTGTAACTCTGCAGGCCATTTATTGACCTCAAAGTTGGTTTTTGTCACCAACATTTTTCTACTTTATTCTTCTTCCCTTTAGAATGAGTCAATAAATAGACTGAGTTTTCTATGCATATAACATGAATAAGTTTTCCTGGAGACATGCAAAAGGGATGCATTAGCATCCCCAATATTCATTTGTTCTGCATCAAGAACATTGTCAGCGATCAGTATTATACATCATGATTACTTTCCTAACAGGTTTTATTTTAACTAACATAAATAATAATACATATGTTAGCAAAAACTCAAGTAATACAGCAAGTAAAAAGTAAGTCTGGGCACCTCACACAGCCTTGAGGCAAGGGGAGGGACTTGGACTTGCCTCAACCAAATGTACCAGGCTCTGCTGACTCCTTATGGGAGGCCTTACCTTCTTGTAGGAGGGAATGGAGGGGGGTTGCAGGGGGAGGATGGAGGGGTAAAAGAAGGGAAGAGGGAGATCTGTGATTGGTATGTAAAATGAATTAAAAATTTCTTAGTAATACAAAAAGAAAAAAATAAAATGGAGGGGAAGCACAGAATAGCATTTCCTCCTAAGGGTGTTAAAAAAAAAAAAAAAAAAACAAGTAAATCTGTAAAAATCCGAAAGTATTTTTAAAACTGAATGAAACGCAGATAACATATGGTGCACTTACTGTTTGTTCATGAGAATCAAGTTATTTTCTTGTTAAACATCTTCCCTATATGACATGAATATGACCCTCTGGGTCAACAAAAGTGCTATGATTTGCATGTTGTATATAATTACTGATATGTTAAAGGCTTGTTCCCAGAGTAGCACATTGGGTCCCACTATGATGTGCTTGTATTTTCTATTCTCACCAGAGGTTAAATCAATGGGATGCTTGTTCAATTTTGGACTTCATATTTCCCAAACTATATGTAAACATTTTTTATTTATAACTTAATTTGCCCAGGTACTTTGTTGCAGTAATAAAATTTGACTTCTACAGATAGTCATAGTAGTGAATACACTTTTGGAAATAATTATTACTTAAGATTTTTTTGTTCAATTTTTCATTGGAATAACCCTGGATATACCAGAGTGTAAATATCTGAGAAGCAGTTGAAAGGGCAATTCTAAAGTACAGGATAGTTATTGGGTTTAGGAATATCAATTTAGAATAACTAATATATAGAATAATTTGTATAGATAGTCCAAAACAGGAAGCAATTGAAAGCTGATACTATTACATTGCAAATGTATGTTCAGTTAACAGAGAGGTATGTCTATATTAGAGCCCTAAATGCATTGTAAATGAACGCAAAAATGACAACTTCTGAGACCACTATGGTATTAAGTTAGTATAGATTATCCTGATTTTTACTAAATTTCATTTATTTAGTAGATATCTGATAAGCAATAAAATATTAAGTGAATATAATTGAAGTTGATGCCCCATGTCAATGGCACACTTTAACACTGGAAAGGTAACAAAGTTTACATGTTCATTAAATATTAATTTAAATTAATTTGCTCAAAATCAAGTCAGCCTAGAAAATATCTGCATTTTCCAAATATAGATTATTTTACTATAGTATCTTGTATTAGTGCTTATATCAGTATACTTTTTCATCTTCCATTAATTCCTAATAATACTATGTATATATAACTACATACATATGTGTTAAATATGCATATAAGTTTAGTATATTTACGTACAGGTATACAGTACACTTATTGTGGTATTTCAGTTCTACAGCAAAAATAACAGGTAATAAATTGATAAGGAAGAAGGTTTTATTTCAGTTCAAGTTTTCAGAGATTTTACTTCAAAACTCCATTCTTTTGCTTTGTAGCAAGAGAGACATCTAGGCTGAATGCTGGGATAGAGCAAGGCTGCCTAACTCCTGTGAGCTGGGAAGCAAAAGAAAAGGCAGGAACCAGAGTCCCAATATTCCCTTCAAAGTCATGACCAAGTCACTAATTTTGTACCCCTAGGCCCTACCCCAGAGAGAACTCAGTTTCCAACAGCATCATTATCTAATTCGCAGCCTCTACTACATGGCCTCTTTGGCATATGGAGGATTCATCAAATATGAAAGTAAATAAAGTTTGTGTTACCAAAAAAAAAAAAAAACCCCAAATCTCTTTTTGGGGGGGTTTCTTGCAAGATTATTGGTTGTTTTTATTTTTTGTCTTTTGGGGAGCCTACCACCCAGCTCTCAAATAAATCACACATGGAGGCTTATTCTTAATTATGAATGCCCGGCCTTAGCTTGGCTTAGTTTCTAGCCAGCTTTCCTTAACTTAAATTATCTCATCTGCCTTTTTCCTCTGGGCTTTTCCTGTTCTCTTACTTATGTTTATCTTACTCTTACTCTGTGGCTGGCTTTGTAGCTGGATGGCTGGCCCCTGGTGTCCTCCTCCTTCTCTGGCTACTAAATCTCTCCTCTATACAGTCTCTCTGTCTGCCAGCCCTGCCTATCCTTTCTCCTGCCTTGCTATTGGCCAGTTCTTTATTAGACCATCAGGTGTTTTAGACAGGCAGGCACAGTATCACAGCTTCACAGAGTTGAACAAATGTAACATAAACAAAAGTAACACACCTTAAAATATTTTACTACAGTTAAATTCTTTGTTCTGCAATAAAGTTTCACCTAATGAGGGCTCGGCTTCTTGGGAGGTCTGTGTTACCAGACTGTTGTGTTAGGATAACTGAGTAAGCCTTTCCTCTTGTTCTTTGTTTGTCTCACTTCGCCGGATATCTCAGCATGATTGGGGCAGATATTAGACCAAAAGCCTAGGTAAAAACACCCAACAAGAAGATGAAACTTCATACTAGTAAAAAAAAAAGGCTACATCAGCACAGGATTCTACAGCTTTCCACACTTGGTAAGACAAGGCATCTGAGCTTCCTCTACAGTCAGCATTCGAAAGAGGGTTAAATGAGAACTTTTCCAGGGATAACAGAACTTTTTCTCTAATATAGTCTGAGATTTTGTTTTTTTTTCTTTTTTTTTCAAAGCTGAGGGTGAGAAAGTTCTGGAGAAGTACATAGCTTTTTTTGTCTAGTGTCTAAAAGCAATGGCATTTTCAGAATGCCCTGAAAACCTCACTATGTTGTGCTAATGTTACCAAGGTCATTCATCCCTGGAGTCTTTGAAGAAAATCATTTGAGAACACTGATGGAAATGAGGGTGAGATTCATTGCTTACTAATTTACAGCTCATGTCCTGAGCCAAAATTGCTTTCTGGTAATCTAGTCAAAGAATAGTTCCATGATCTGAG
>CABHPQ010162106.1:31751-52359 GCA_902168405.1 Peromyscus aztecus | reverse complement strand
TAGTGGAGAGGGTGACTGAACTGGCCTATCCCAGTAATCAGATTGGTGACTACCCTAACTGTCATCACAGAGCCTTCATCCAGTAACTGATGGAAACAGATGCAGAGATCCACAGCCAAGTACTAGGCCAAGCTCCAGGAGTCCATTTGAAGAGAGGGAAGAAGGATTCTATGAGGCAGGGAGGCAAGACCATTATGGGAAAATCTACAGAGACTACTGAACCAAGCTCGTAGGAATTCATGAACTTTATACCAACAGCTGTGGAACCTACATGGGAGTGGACTAGGCCCTGTGTATATAGAAGACAGTTGTATAACTTGTGGGGGGGGATGCGAGGTGCTTGGTCCTGCCTCAACTGAATGTACCAGGTTTTGATGACTCCACATGGGAGGCCTTATCCATTGGGGGGATGGGATGGGGGGTAGGTTGTGGTGGGGAGGCTCAGGGGGATTGGGAGGAGAGATGAGAGGGGGATCTGTGGTTGGTAGGTAAAATGAATAATAAATTTTTTAAATAAAAGATTAATAGCTCCTTACAAATATATTCTGGCATTGAGCATCAATACCTATGATTAATAAATAACAGAATGTACTTACAATGATTTTCTGTCAGTGCAGCTATTAACACTGAAGAAGTATGAGTTTATACACAATGGCATGCATCTAGATTTTTTAAAAACCTACAAAGAATAGAAATTATTATTTGGCAGAATGAATTCCAATATTTTTTGTTTTTAATTTTGTTTGTGAAATAACTAAAATCTTTGTTAGTATATTATTTTGCAACTTTTTATTTTTAAAATAAAGTATTTGATAATCACATACATATGCCTCTTAATTTACAAGATTTCTTGAGGAAAAATTCCCTCAATGAATATGTATGTTGGATCCATTCTGAAAAAGATAAATATCAAATGACAGATACTGTGACCAGAATGACCCTTTTACTGTATACAGTTGGTTAGGGTCATCATGAGTCTGTCCTACAGGGTGAAGTTCACATTCCACCGCAGCTGTCGCATTCTTCCAATTTCATTTGCTTCCTCCCATTCTCTCCCATCAACTTCATTTCCTTCACTTGTTCTCTTACTACAGTCACAGTTCACCAATCAGTTTCAAGGAAATCACCACCATCCCGGTAGAAGTGTTTACTTATAGTATTCCCAATGCCTAGGAGCTGCTCTCTCTCCTCCCTTTTGGCTGACTTTCCCTCAGTCTCCTAATTCTTTCTATGAGGCATGCTTGTCAAAATGTGGTCCCAAGAGGAGCAGCACTAGCATCACCTGGAAACACATTAGAAGTGCAAAATTCTTAGACCCCGTACACAGCTGCTGCACCCTCCTCCTCCTCCTCCTCCTCCTCCTCCTCCTCCTCCTCCTCCTCCTCCTCCATCATCTATTTGGAGAATGTCATGGATATTAGCATTTTATCAATTCTTCCAGGTATTTCTAATGATTCAGGAAACTGAGGAACAGTATTACAAAGCAATGCAGAAAAATTCGGTGACAAAAATCCATCCCATTGCCTCTAGGAACATTGAAGCAAAGGTCACTTGGATTTCCAGATTCAGCAACTGGTCTACTGATTGACAAGGCTGTACAGTAGAACCCTGTAAAGGAGAAGACCTTCAAACCTGTGTTCCTGGTTAGAGATTCCCACCTTGGCAAAAATCCTCAAACTGGGATGTGTAATAATATCATGAGTGTTCTAATGTGCAGGTAATTCTGTGAGTGACTGTTTTCTTAATTTCACTATGTTGTAATAACCACCACAGTTCCAGTGCCACTGGAACAAGACTCAATTCTAATGCTAACCTAACTGTTTCCTGCTACACATATTTTCCTTTCAATTGTCTCTGATTTTCCTGCTACTTCAACTTTTGTCATGAGGTCTCAAGGCTTTGTATTCAAAGATTTCTTCAGAATTTAGTATAGAATGCTCACTTAAAAAATACCCAACATCAATTTTTATTCTTTGAGAATTTCATATATATATATGTATAAAATGTATAAATATTATCATACATACCCCCTTTTTCCCCGTGTCCAGCTCTCCATATTTTTCTTTTAAAAATGAATTCATTGAGTCAACTTACTATTGGTTATATGTGTATGTGTGTGGGACCATCCACTAGAGTGTCAGAAATTTCCCAGTGGCCACACTCCAAAGAACAAGGATTCTCCCTTCGTTAGCTGCTGTTTTCTACCCATGGTTGGGGCTGAGGCTCTGTGGGTTCCTCCCCTATGTATGTTACAATATTGATTGGCATGATCTTGTACAGTATTTGATGGATAACCCCAACAGCCGTGAGTTCATGAGTAGCCAGAGCTTGATTTCTCTCAAATCTGATTTACTGATAACCATCTAGTTACTAGCACAGACTCTTCAAGATATGCAGAAGTGGGCAGTCATGTAATATAAGATGCTTTTAAATAGAAAGGAGCTATTTTGAAGTTTTTCTGTGTATGGCTATGGCATGACAGATGGTTGTCTTAATTATGATATCTTCTTTAATGCCAACATTGATGCCAAATACTAATACTTATCAGAAAACATTTTCTAGGCCTTTTCTGCTTTATCTTTATTTTGATGTTTAAGTAAAGTACATTGCATTGCAAATTTTTATCATTATCTCCTCTTATGTCTCTTGATAAATTATAATCTTGATAATAAAATGTGTTTCCTTACTTTTTTACCTGTTTTGTACAATCCCTATTAAACTGCTAGCCTATGCCATACTCAGATAGCGATGTTGAAGATAAAATGTGCTTAAAAATAAATGTCAAATAGATTCAGAAACAAATTTTTCTTCATATTTTTAGGCCAACAAGGGGGCAAAAGCATTACAATTTGTGACTGAACCACATATATCAGTCACTGGGTCATCTGTGACTATATATTCTTAAATTTTTTTTATTTATTTCTATTTTACATGTATGAGTGTTTTGCTTGTTTGTATCTATATCCACCAATTGCATGCTTGTTGCCTACAGAGGCCAAACGAAGTCAGATCCCCTGAGACTGGGGTAGTAGATAGTTGTCATCTACCACTGGATGCTGGGAAGCAAACCTAGCCTGCCTGCAGAGCAGCCAGTGCTCTTAACCGGGGGAGAGATCCTTTTCTCCAGGTCTGTTACTATTTTTAATATGAAGGTTACTAATCCTAGAAGCTAATTTAAAAGGGAAGCCCTTAGGCACCATCTCAAACCAACTGCATCTGAATCTGTATCTAAGGAGATTAGAGAGCATTTACATCCATTTTAAAATTTAAGAAAAAATTTCTTAATTAAAAAAACAGAAAAAAATTTAAGGAGCATGTTTTATAGGCTTAAGTCTCAAATGCATCATTTTGATTACAGCCATATATTGGCTTATTTATACGTATATGCGTTGACTTCCACATATATTTTAATAAGTGCCATTTCATATAATTTATTTATTTAATTTTGGTTGTCTGCTAAACCATTATCCAATCAACAAAGAACAAGCAACTCTGAGCTTTGGCAAATGTGGTTCATTGGGTATGTATTCGAGCATCTTCATTTAATACAATTTCTCCTTGAATTTCTCTCCCTTGTTTTATTCTTTCCACATCTGTAAAGCTATTAAACAAATCAATGGCTGTATTATAAGACTGGCATTCCTACTAAATACCCTCTAGGTTATGCCTATAGAGAAAGAGACTCACCCAGTGCCTCTGCATGACTCTACAGACAAGCTGCAGTCTGGACACAGTTGTGGTAGAAGGATTATTTTTTCTTCCAGAAACACAGGTCATCATCTTGGAGCAGCCACGCAGGCCTTTTTCCCAGTCTGTCTTGATCTTGGGGAGAGCCTTCTCTTGAAGTAGGTTGCCATGCATCAATATGGAATTGGTGGCCCCATAGCAGGGCTAATTTGGTCCCTTCTATTTGTCCTCCTACTAGGGAGTTTAGGGAGCTGACACCATGTTTATTTTGCTACATGAGCTGGTAAGTAATAAGCTGTCACAACTAGTCAAGGGTCATTGTGTACTTATTCACTTAGTCCACAGTGGAGGACAAGGACAGACCAGCAGCAGCTGCTCTTTACAAACTGCTCAGCTTCTTTGGAATAATACCACAATGAATTTTTTTTTCATTTTATATATCACTTAAAATGTTTCTAGGTAGTTTTTGCCAGTATTATTCTTTAGAATGAAGTAGCACATCAATGATTTTTGTATGACCACACAAAAAACAAGGTATCCTTTATGTTAAGAAACATTGATTTCAACTCTAGACCAAACTAAATTTTCTGATAAAACAATTAGAAAATTTCCACATAATAATTCTGGGGGATAATTATCAGGAACCATTTCTAATAAGACAAGAAAATGAAGTTGAAGTAACTCTCCTCATTTTTCGTCCCCATTTGTTTGCCCTTCTGAGTATGTCTTCTCTGAATTCCTTCAAAATCAGCTATATATTATAAAGATATATGAGGTTTACATGGCTTAGGTTCTTGTATAATTCAGACACATGCATAACTTAATGAATAACTGTAGAAACCAAAAAAATACGTTTTTTGGAAAAAGACTTTTACATTATAAGCAAAGAAAATCAGACAATATCTGTAATATAATTACTTTCAATTTACATGTTTACTTCATCTATTTTTATCGGCTAAGATATATTTATATGTTATAGTTTATTGTACATTAACTTATACTTCTAAAATTCTTGCTTTTCATATTTCTATGTTTTTATACCAACTCAACAATGTTCATTTATGTATACTCACCTATTTTAATATATTTAATTACTTTGGATTATCATACCTTATTGACATATTTGGCTTAATAGACACTTTTTTCCCCTGGGGAATTATTTTCTTGGGGCTAATTCAAGGGAAGTGAGTTGATGTTTGGTCTGCCAGAACTGGTGCTTACAATGTGGAACACACTGAGAAACTTCGTACATTGTAGAAGGAATAAACGGGACCAAACCTGCTTGACTTGGCTTACTTGGGATTTATATAGATCAGCATATATAATTCTCACTAAGTCCTCAGTCAATTATGAATATATATTAGATACAGTCATTGCAAAACTATTTATTACCAAATTTCTATTTAAGTTTCAACTGCTACTTATTGTTTCACTCAAACCATGGCAACACTAGGTACCATCATTTTTAAAACAAATCCATACAGAAAAGCTGAGCTACCACTTGTAAATGATATCCTGTGTTGCTTTAATGGCATTTCCTACAGTAGATGAAAATTAATATCTTTATGTCTGTGCACTTGCCATTTTACACCCACTTTGGTGAGTTAGCATTTTATTTGCTGATTTCATTTATTGGTTGATATTTTCTTGCAAGCAAAGTGCCATATCTGCTATAGCCAATGAACTTACCAGTGATGTTATTTCATATTTTATGTTACTAGTTGTGTTATTTTATCATCTGTGTTTTTCCCTTTGTGGCTTTGAGCCACACAGTGTTGTCTCTAATAATTGTTTACACCTTATGAATTCCTGTTGCGGATTAAGTATCAGGAGTTAGCCTATCACTTAATCCATTGTCTCATTGAACCACTTAAAGAAAGTGACTTGAAATTTTCTCTGGGGGTAGGGGCTTAGTATTTTCCTTTTATACTTCTGTTTATAATCATATCAAACAATTGTATGACAGAGTATTTAAAACATAAATTATATTGCTATGCATAAAACAAAACACGATATGAGTTAATTCCAAAGGTAATACATAAATCTAATATGTACTTGGAAGAATGACATATGAGAGGAAAAAGAAGCTGCTCTCTCAAGGATAACCAAGGACAAACCAGCATCAAATTGAAGGAACATGTTTTCCTTTTCAAATTTTCAGCCAATATCAGAATTGCCATTATAATTTATTACACTAACACTTCATTATTGGTGAACACTACCAATATAAGTAGGTCTATCTCTGATAAAGAGATTGCAGAGGGGATTCAAGTGTCTGATGACTGATTTGTGTAGATGACTTGTAGAGTTTATTCCAACACAGAAATCCCTTGGCGTGTGTAATCCAATCTTGCTGGTTCATCTTCTTTTACATTTCTCCACTTATTTGTCAATGGACAACATTATGCATCTTTATTTGTTTCTTCTTTATGTATATTTTCTCAATTTGAATCTAAATTTCTTAAGAGTAGGGACTAAATGATAGGGTCTTGTGCATACTTATCATGTTGTATATCACCTAATGCTAAATAAATGACAGATGAACATGTTTTGAAAGCTTAAAATAAAGTATTTCAGTGAAGTACCTGTGGATACTTTACTGAGTGTAGGCAGTTTTTATGACTGCCCTGAAGTCGCAATGATTAATGACTTAGGGAATGAAAATATGTTGTATATGCTTTTTGTTGCATGTATTGCATGCTGTGTTATATATGGAATTAAGTATACAGGGAACAAAATCAAGGCCTGACAAAACACTTGCGATTCAGCTTTCTTGTAAAAACAGTTCTAAAACGAATGAACTGTGAAAAATCTCCCATGCCACCCTTGATAACATCTCTCAAGATAATGGACATGGAAGGTGTGCATTACTTTTATGTTGTTGTGATAAAACATCGTGACCATGGAAACTTATAGAAGGAAGACTTACGTGAGTCCAGAGGGTGAGAGTCAATAATGGCAAGGGCAGTATGGCAACAGGCAGCAGGCACTGTGGCCAGGCAAGCTGGGGGCTTACATACATATTGAACCTCAAACACAAAGCAGAGAGTAAACTTGAAGTAGGCCAGGCTTTTTATTTTCAAATCCCATTCCCACTGACACTTAAACCACCCAAACATCACCAAACAGCGCCATCAATCGGGGACAAAGTACACAAGACTATGAGGGACATTTCTCATTTAGACTTCCACAAAATGTTTGGCAAAGTCATAGTGTTGCTGGAGAGCTTTTCTCCAGGTCCCACCAAGCCCCGCTGTTCCATAACCCACATATAAAATAATCACTCAGATGTTTATATTACTTATAAACTGTATGGCCATGGCAGGCTTCTTGCTAACTGTTCTTATATCTTAAACTAACCCATTCCTATAAATCTATACCTTGCCACGTGGCTCATGGCTTACCGGTATCTTTACATGCTGCTTGTCCTGGCGGTGGCTGGCAGTCTCTCCTCTCCACCTTCCTGTCCCTCAATTCTCCTCTCTGTTAGTCCCGCCTATACTTCCTGTCTGGCTACCAGCCAATCAGTGTTTTATTTATTAACATATTTGTCATACAGAACATCCTACAGCAGTCATAGTCTACGAAGCTATGAAATTCTACCTATAGGGAAATTGCAGTGTGTGATAAAAAAGCAAAGATTTAATATTATAGTATTCTAATGTAGAATACTATACTGGTGGCATAGAACACTGAAACTGTTCTTATAAAAGTCCTGAATGAAATAGTTAACACACTACCCAGAGAGGAACTGGATTCCTAAGCTGCAGAAAGCCACCTCACTCAGTGCTGTGGCCCATGAGACTTCTCTCATTCCATTGTCATGTCTTGTAGGAAACATAAAGCCTGGGCAGTTGTAGCCCAAGCATAGTTAACTCAGCCATTCTAGCCTCAAGCCTCCTTGTAGAATTGCCCATGGTTGTTAGGGCCACTTTTCAGCTCACATTCTTTTTCTGTTCAGCTCTAATAATTTTCCTTCCTTTTTATTTTTTAACTTTTTTTTTTTATACCCTGAGGATAAGGAGATTGAGACAGGAAAATCTCAAGTTTGAGGCCAGCCTGTCACAAAACAGAAAAACCAAGTAAACAAAGACTTTGCACACATGAAACCTCTCCTCAGTTTCCTATCTCAGAGACCACAATCAACAATAGAAGTCAATACCATTTTTGTATGACACCTTAAAAAAAAAAAACCTGTAGTCTCAGTGCCAGGGGAGTAAAGGTATAGAAATTCTGAGTTCGAGCAAGCCTGTGCTGCAATAGTGAGCTCCAGGTTAGCCTAAACCTTATCTGAATAACCCAAGAATAATAAGTAAATGGATAGACAGCCAAACAAACAGATGACAAATAGATAAGTAAATAAATCAGGTTGTTAAGGTGGTGAACTTGTGTTCTCTTTTATTGCACTAGGGATCCAGTCACATAACCGCATGCATTACCAAAATCTACCCATTCTTACTTAACAGGGTACCCTGGGTCAAGCTACCAAACCAATTTGTAGTGAAAGATGCTTATGTGATTGTTGAGTTTTTGGATACTCTAGCTATGAAATATTTCTTTTGATAACATCTTCCTCTGTTTTTCAACATATGTCTGGAAGAAGGAAAATGCAAATATTCAGACTTCTCATGAGATATTTTACTCTGTCCTTTTATATGCTTTAGTGTGAAAGTTGGGATACATGAACTCATTTGAAAGAAACAATTATCTAACAAATCTCACTTTAATATCCTATAATACTAGTGTTGATTTTTCTGTGCTTAGTTTTAAAGGACATTGTCTGTATACATTTTATGGTCTTGGGAAAGATTGATAAAATATTTTCATAGGGTACATGATAAAATGTTGTCATAGGGTACACTTTTTTGTAATGTTCTTTTGTTGTTTATAAAAGGTACAGTTTTAAGATAACAAAAGCATTATGCTTTTTCAAAATAAAAATAAAGAAGATTCAATACTGAAAGTGTTGTGTGTCTCTCCTAGCTCCAGAGTAGGGAGATGCATGCCCTTTGGCAAACTGCTCTCCTGTAGGGCACTGTGTTCATTTGCAAGACAGTATGAAATAGATCTGGGATGTCTCCTGTCTTGTCTGTACCTCACACCTCCACAGTCACTCTGACTATAGCTGTGCAGTGATATATTGTGTATCCTAATAAAATTTGCCTGAGGATCAGAGAACAGAACAGGCCACTAGATTAAACATAGAGAACAGGCAGCGATGGCACACACCTTTAATCCTAGCACTCAGGAGCGGAGATCCATCTGGATCTCTGTGAGTTCAAAGCCACGCTGGATTACATGAGATTGATTTAGTCTAGGAGAGAAACAGAGCCAGGCAATGGTGGCACACACCTTTAATCCCAGTACTTGGGAGTCATACACCTTTAATGCCAGCACTAGGGAGGAAGTAATATGACTGGATGGAGAAAGGTATATAAGGCGTGAGGAGACAGGAACTAAACCCTTTTTGACAGGACCCCTTTCGGCTGAGGACTCTGACTGAGGACTGAATATCAGTTAGAGCATTCATGGAGTTGGCAAGGTGAGATGTGGCAGTGGCTTGTTCCTTTGTCTCTCTGATCTTTAAACATTTACCCCAATATCTGGCTCTGGGTTTTTTTTATTATAAGACCATTTTAGGAATTCGTGTTACACAGCTGTGACTAATCCAGCCTCCCTA
The DNA here is from genome assembly GCA_902168405.1 of Peromyscus aztecus. Classification (NCBI taxonomy): domain Eukaryota; kingdom Metazoa; phylum Chordata; class Mammalia; order Rodentia; family Cricetidae; genus Peromyscus; species Peromyscus aztecus. The sequence goes on along the minus strand of CABHPQ010162106.1, from coordinate 42,992 downwards.
CAAATTCCTCCTGCTGGGTTTTGTGGAGATTTCTGTGAACAGACTCAGTGTCTTCAGCTTTTCTGATATGATTTCCTTCAACAGTTATTGAAGTACCTGTCATTGTGTTTCCAGGTCTCTATATATCTTTCATTAGGTAATCCTGTCCCACCATAAACTCTCCATTGAGAATTTGCCTTCTCTGGCTGTCTCACTTGGGATTTCGATTGCTGTGATAAAACACCATGACCAAATACAATTTGAGTGAGGAAAATGTTTATTTCACTTCACAACTATCATGCCATACTCCATCACCAAGGGGAGTCAGGAAGGGAACCAGAGGTAAGAAACGATACAGATGCCATGGAGGAACACCACTTACTGACTTGACAGCTCCCCAAAGATTCCTTAGCATGCTTTCTCATACCCCTCAGGCCAGCTGCCCAGTGATGGCACCACCCACAATAGTCTGGGCTCTCCCATACCAATCACTAATAAAGAAAATACCAATCACTAATTAAGAAAGGGCAATTTGATGGTAACATTTTCCTCAACTGAGGTTCCCTTTCCCCAAATAACTAGCTCATGTCAAGCTGCCATAAAATGAGCTATCATATCCACAATGCTGTTTCATTGAGATGTGTGTTATTATTGTTACTATATCCCTATTTGATTGTTCAAGCAGGGAGCTTATTAGTCAAGAACGACAAAAAGATATGTCCTCTCATCTATAGATTGCTGGCTTTCCACATAATGGAAAACAGGTATTTTCAAATGAGTCGTTTTTCAACAGGGAACGATAGAATTTTCACTTAAAAGTAGGGCTTCCCCTTGAAATTAGAAGTGATGACAGAACACCATATTCCCATGGTACAATGGTTGCTTGAGACAAGTACTAGCTGACCCTGGAAAGAAACCTTATCTAATCTGCTTCTTTACAATCTGCACCGTTCCCTCTCCTCCCCATGTGTATTAGTTTGACAGTCGATCTCTCTTTACTGTCTTATAATTAACCTGTAGCATGAATCTTAAAGAGTCTTATTAATAAAATCAAACCTGAGCCAGGTATTGGGGTAAATGCTGGAAGGTCAGAGAAATAGAACAAGCCACAGCTGTCTCACCTCGCTGGATCCTCAGCTGGTCTTGCTTTCTCAGACTGGAAGCCTCTTATCCGAATGATTCTCAGCTGAACTGCTGCTAGAAGCCTGAATGATTAACCAGGCCAAATGCTTCTCCAGGCCAAATGCCTCTCTAGGGCAAATGCCTCTCCAGGGCAAATGCCTCTAGTTTCTGGTCCTCATGCCTTATATACCTTTCTCCTTTCTACCACCACTCCCTGGGATTAAAGGCTGGTTTACTGGGATTAAAGGCGTGTGTCACCACGCCTGGCCGTTTCCAATATGGCCTTGAACTCACAGAGATCCAGAGGGATTTCTGTCTCTGGAATGCTAGGATTAAAGGCGTATGCTACCACTGCCTATCCTCATATTTAATATTGTGACTGTTCTGTCTCTGACCCCAGATAAGTTTATTAAGGTACACAATATTTTGGGGAACACAATACCACCACATTAACCCTCTTTCATTTATTGAAATTTACTTCTGGACCTTGTATACATTTGAGTTTCAAGCCTTTACCCAAACCTCATTCTCCATCACTCCATGAAAATACCATTTGTATCTCCCAAGTTATAGTATTTTTATCTTCTAATGCCCAAAGTATATTGATATATTTTTGCTATTTAAAAAAATATACTCAAGTCTTAGCTGTTTTCTAAACATTCTTCTGGGAATAATTTATTCAACTAGTTATTAAATAGTTCAATAGAGCAGATGAAAGCAATGTGTAAAATAAAGACAAATAGAAGTGAGTAGTTTTCCAAATGGAATTTCATTCACTGCTCTGCCATATGGAGCTCTTAGAAAAAGAAACAGCCTGTAGAATTCTTGTACTTGTTGAAACGTTATTTTCATGAATCCTTAAGGGAAAAGAATTTGGGTGGTCTAATATAACTCTTTATTTCACAGGTGAGAGCCTCCAGTTTGAGAAGAGTAAGATATGTCTTCCCATGATTATATTTGTCATAAAACTGACTTCTTTTCTGATGATCTCTATCCTATACTCTCCAGTGTGGTGGAGGTCACAGTGTGGTCAAGGACACAGCCAAGGGGGCGGGGGGAGTCTTTAATCCTAGTACCAACCATAGAGAAGACCTGGAGGTCTGTATAGACAGGCAGTGACGAGGAAGTCATGTGGCTGGGCTTAGAGCCAATGAGAAGGCAGAACAAGAAGGCAGTAAAAACACAGGTTAGACAGGAAGAAGCTCTCTCTGTGGAAGCTACTGTGTGGTGGTAAGCTAAGGCTAGTCGTGGTTATTTGCTCTGATCTCTTCCGCTATTACCTCTGTATTTGGCTCTGTGTTTCTTATTTAATAAGACTATTTAGAAATTCGTCTACACTCCAGTGCAAGTTCACTGTTCTCCCCCCCCCCCCCCCCCCCCGCCCCTTTCCAAGCCCCATTTTGACAGAAGCTTTACTTGGCTAGCTAACCTAATTGGGCAGGTGCCAACTATTTTAACAATATTCTCCCTAACACATTTGAAGAATGATTTCCAGCTACTGTGGTTTTGAGGGGGAAGAAAGGTTACTTATATAATCATAAAGCATTTTGGATGTCTAAAGGTATTAAAAATGGCATAGGCTCTGTCCTTGAATCATATACTAGGCTACTCATTCCTGAGGGTTCCAGTTTTCTTGAGGATATGTAGCCACAAACACTTTCATTCATTGTTTACTATTACTATATGTATTTTTTATTAAATAAATTTTGATTGGAGATGTTGAACTTCCCTTGTCTTAAGATTAGGGTCTTTGAATCACCTATTCCTTCCTAATGAAACATACGATACAACATATAGCAGACAAGACTTTAAGAATGTACATTCAATTGAAGAATCAGCATTCAAACCATGTGTAATCTGTATTTGATATCAGAATTTTCACTAAACAGCAAACCTATGTTCTCTTTTTTGGAAACATGTGTTTTAAGGACTATATCAGAGAACAAATAAAATGTTCACTATCAAGTAGTTTCTTTCTAAATGTGGTTTCTTCTTTCTAGTAGTTAGGATGATCAATGGAGTGACCCTGTGTCATTTCTCTTGGGAGGAAGAAGCTGAGATCAAGGCAGTTCTTCCATGAGAAGGTACTGTTACTGGCTGGGGTGCTATTTGTACCATAAAAGATGACTTGTTGCTGTAGTGGTTCTGCATCAAGGATGGGGTCTTTCTTTCCTTTAGCACTCTGTATCAACTCCCATGCCTGTGCCAGAGAATGTGCTGGAACATATATATTGCAGAGTGGGTGCTACTCTATTATTTACTTCTTCCAAAGAGAATCATTGATCAAATTCAGCATATCTGTACTGGGGATTTATTACTCCCTTTTATTTTCTTGCATGAGGATTAATGATTGAGGAAAAGTCTGATTAACCATTACACACACACACACACACACACACACACACACACACACGTAACTTATTTGTTTTATAAAACCAAATGACTGTTATTTATTGAATACTGCATTGCTTTAAGAATATCCTAGAGCAGAGAATTCCAAGCTTCCCCCAAATGTTTTGGGTTTGGTTGAAGGGTATTTTCTGTTGTTTTCCCTTCCCTTCTCTTTCCCTCACTTCTTTTATTCAAGTAGATCAGAATGTTTTAAACCATTAAAATCATTTCTGAAGATTATAAATTAGTCATGGTAATGTATATAATCTGGTATATAAATATGGGGAGACTTTGACAAAAGAGAAAAGAATAGTTCCCACAAGAAAAGTGAAAGGAACCAATGGCCTGGGAAGCCTCACTTTTTCTTGCAAATTGAGCTCATCCTTCTTCATCCAAGAGATCCTAATCCCTGTAATAAGAAAATGAACTGGATCCTTCCTGTATGTTAGGCTTTATATGTACCTAAGCACTCAGTGGGTCTTGAGTTCATCTTGCTATTTAGGAAACAGTTCCTAATGTGTCAAGTATGAGATTATAAAGTAAGTTAAAGCTGCCTAGATTTATTGTCTCTTCTCAGTTCAATGATTGGGCTATGCAAGTTGAAATTCTCAGAAATTGTGCCATATCTGTGTTGAATATTCTACAAGGCTAATTGACTGATGAGAACTTAGGTAATTTGTGCAAAAGTAGTTTCTGATCCAGAGGCGAATAGTCATGGGTGTGGGAGAACAAGACCCGAACCCAGACCTCCTGAGAATTTCTTTGCCTTTCTCTTCTGGATTACCACACTGTATTGCTGATGCATGGATTCCACTGATGCTCCTTTTTGTGTATTGGAAGAGTCCTCCTACTTTCATCACACACAAAAAATCGTCAAGCCTTTTCATACAACATAAGTAATGACTAGAAAGCATTTTAAGACTCCAGATCTTCTGAACCCACTCCACACTGCAGCCGAAACACTCATGCTGAGGCCAGGAAATCTACATTTGAAGCTCCATCACTGATATGGACACACAAGACGGGTTGAAACCCCTGCCACACACTCTCCTAATTCAGCTCATCTAGTTTCCTAATGATTCCTGCCAACTATATTCTGTAGTATGTCTTGCCAGTGAATGTTCCCTGGTAAAATATGTCTTTTTTTCCCCCACTTTTCTCTGCTGTTAAATTTCTTGCTGTTTGCTGGGCAAATGGCTCACAGATCATCTTTCCTGTGAAGCTCATGTATAAGCATAAGCCAACAGTCAAACTTTCTCTCTTTAATTTCCTTTGAATGAAAGATGATGCTTCAGACTCTGGTCATGGTACTTGTAGCCCAAGATAATATGTTCTCTGCATTTTCTCATTCTTTTCTTTGAAGTACATACAGTATCATCTATCTGAGTACATTAGTCCCTTCTGTGTACATGTGCTGTCTCTTGTCTTTTGTTTTTATGCTGCTATAATGGAGAATGAGTATGTTTTTAACATTACATTCTGTTTTATCTTTCTGAAAATTCATACTAGCTCAAAACTGAAATGCCATTCACTATGAAACCTTTATCAAAGTCAAGGAAAATCCAGTAACTTGGCTTTGGATTGCCTGAACTGTTAACTAAATAAATGTCTTTTCTTTATAAAGTTGCATAGCTTCACCTATTTTTTTTCTGTTGCCATACAATGCATATTACATTTTATAATATTTCAATGATATATTATAATGGAAGCTAATACATTACTCATTTCTGAAAATCTTTATTAACTTCAATTTTCCATCTGCTTCAATGCTGCTTAGTGTGACCCCTCTATATTGCTATAATGTCCTATGCATACAGTTAAATAATATTGTCAGCATTTGTTTTGTTTTGTTTTTCGAGACAGGGTTTCTCTGCGTAGTTCTCACTCTGTAGCCCAGGCTGGCCTTGAACTCATAGAGATCTGCCAACCTCTGCCTCTGAGTGCTGGGATTAAAGGTGTGCGCCACCACTGCCTGGCAATTGTAAACATTTTTATGGTCTTTTGTTCATCAGACAAAATGACAGAGTATCATTTATAGTATTATACATTTTATAATCACTGTCACCTAAACTTCAATAGGTCTAGCAAATAGTGAAGTATTTTGAGAATAATTAATTAGTAAAGAAATGCTACTGTCAGTCTTACTAACAACAGCTTTTTGCAAAATGCTTCATAAGTAATCAGTATGGAGTAGCTATTTTTTCTAGTCCCTGCTCTGCATATGCAGTAAATGTTATAATTCTCACTTTCAGGTGAAAAAGTAGGAACTTGAAGAGTATAAAGTATTTCCAGAGTACGTAAACATATGACAAAGCCATGTTTTGAACCATGTGTGTCTCCATGGCTAAACCTTTTCTAGGATATTTTGCAGAAACTTCTATGGTGCACAAATTGTCTGACCTTAGAGATTTGGCACTTCTGATAATATTCTAGTTCTGATGAACATGAATGCTTCACCCAAATCAAAGGTTACATGACTATTTGTGGTGATATATTGTGTACCCTAATAAATTTACTTGAAGATCAGAGAACAGAACAAGCCACTAGATTAAACATAGAAGCCAGGCAGTGGTGGCACACACTTTTAATCCTAGCACTTAGGAGGCAGAGATCTATTTGGATCTCTAGGAGTTCAAATCCACCCTGGACTACAAGAGGTTGACTCAGTCTAGGAGAGAAACAGAGGCAGGTAGTGGTGGCACGTATCTTTAATCCCAATACTTGGGAGTCACACGCCTTTAATCCCAGCACTAGGAAAGCTGAGACAGGAAATGATATTGATGGACAGAGAAAAATATTTAAGGCATGAGGAGACAGGACCTAAAGTCTTTCGGCTGAGGAAAGCTTTTCCGACTCAGGAGTCCTAGAGGTAAGAGGTGGCTTGTTCCTTTGTCTCTCTGATCTTCAGGCAAATGTATTAGGGTACACAGTATATCACGACAACTATTGTTATGCCTTCGTGTATACCCCTTAATAACTTCTTCTTTGATCATTGCAAAATCACTGCCTGTTGTTAGACTAGTGTGCATCCATTTGCTGTAACCCTAACTGCTACCACATTGAACTCAGAAGATGACATTTCTAAATACAGATGCAAACTGGAACCGAATCTCTATAACCTAAGACATTGCTAAGCAGTTTGCTGGTTTCTTTATTTGAGATTAAACTTTGTTTAGGTCAGTTTCTCAGACTCACTTGAACAAGGCTTTGGTTCATGTTTCTTTCCTGCTGGACCATACAATTGATTTTTCAATGTTAAGGGTAGAATTTGGAATGGAAGATGATGAAACACTACAGAAGAATAGTAAATGAGTGTTAAGGAAATTTGGAGAAACAGCCTTTTGTTTTGGCTCCTGATAGTGTGTGGAGATATATTCCTATATCAAATGAACTTTCAGTTAGTCTAATTTTATTTTATTCTTTACAGTCTAATTTTATATATGCAGGTTGTTTACCTCTAGAAAAAGTAAATGATAGCAATGGTAATATATTTTTTAGCTTTTTTTTTTTATTGCTTCCAAATACATTCTATGAGGCTATTATCAAGACATGAAATGCAGACATGACACAACAGAAAAAGAAAATTCTAGGCCAATATCTTTAATGAAAGTAGATACAATAATCCCCAAGACAGGGCAAGCAAAGTAAAAGTGGCAGTAAACAAAGAGCATTATTCACTATGATGAAAGAGGATTCATTCCTTGGATGCAAGAATGGCCCACACATAGTCAATAAATGTGATATACAACACCAAATGAATGAAGACCTACATCCATTTGATAAAGACCAATATCTGTTCATGATAAAAAATAGTGAAGATATTGGAGAAAGGAGGACTGTATATAAATTCTATAAGGGTCTGATGTAATAAGCTAGCATGTAACATTATACTGAAAGGGAAAAAAAGCTGAAAGATTTCATAAATTAAGTCAAGGATGCCTACTTTCTCTACTTTGTTCAGCACAATACTAGAAATTATAGACAAAGAAATTAGTCCAGATAATGAGAAAAAGAAGGATGGAAATTGGAAAAAGAAGTCAAATTGACTCCATTTGCAAATGGCATGATGTTATTTGTGCACAGACATCCTCTATGATGTCATCAAAACCTATTAGAATTACTTAAACATTTCTGAAAATTATATAATGCAGCATTAACAGGTAAATAAGGAACACTGTTATATGGTAATATTGAATTTCTTAAACAGTGAGCTGTATAACAATACCATTTATAACAACAAAATACAATGCTGAAAACATTTTCACCAAAGAGGTAAAAGACTTCAACAATAAAACTACTGAAATTTTGATTTTGATTTGAAGACAACATGCAAATAAACAAGCAAACATTCTGAAAAGACAGCCTGTGTATGAATTAGAAAAAAAATCAGCATTGTTAAATGTTTACATGACACAAAGCATTCTATAGATTCAATGCAAACTATTTAAACATGCCAGTAACATTTTTCAAAGATCTAGGAAAAATAATCCTAAAGTACATATAAAAACCACAAAAAAACCCTGAATAATCTAAACCTTCTTGAATAAAAGGAACAAAGCCTGAGTGATTACTCTGTCTGACTTTAGGATATACTGCATAGATATATCGATACACACAGCATTATTTAGCATAAAACAGACACAGACTGATGGAAGAGAACAGAAAGCTAGAAGCAACCCATGCATTTCCAATAAAAAGATTTTCATAATGGTGCAAAGAATGTGCATCAGAGAATAGGCAGCCTTTTCAGTAAATGGTGCTGGCAAAATTTAACATACAGAGAAAGAAGAATGCAATTAGACTCCTATTTCTCATAAGCTACAAAAACCTCAAAATTGATTAAAGACTTAAATGTAATACCAGAGATTATGAAAATATTAGAGGCAACACGTAAGAGAGATGCTTCAAAATACAGCAATGGGCAAAGGTATTTTACAAGACATCAAAAGCAGAGGAAACAAAAACAAAAGTAAGTGGCAATTCAGCAATTCAGCAAATTAAAATCATTCTTAAGCATACCAAAATGGACAGAGTGAGTGGATTTACAGAATGAAAAAAAATAATAAAGAATGTATCTGATAAAGCTTTAATAGCTTGCTAGTGCAAAACACCAGAAACTTAATGAACATCAAACCCAAACCCAAATAATCCAATTAAAAATGTCCAGTATATCTAAGAAGATATGCCTCAAAAGAAGACATAGGAACTACTAATGTATGTATATGTATGTATGTGTATATATATATGTGTGTGTGTGTGTATGTGTGTGTGTGTGTATTAAAAGATCAATATATCATCAGTAGCCAAATGAAAAACAAACCTACAGTGAAATTTCTCACCCCAGCAAGAACAACAGTCAAAAATTCAAGATAACAGGCACTAGGAAAGACATGGAGTGCAAGGAACAGTGTGCAAGGTAGACTGTAGGTGGAAGCGTTAGTAAGTGTACCATGATGTAAAACACAAGAAGTTTCCTCAAAACAAAAAGGAAATCAGTACAACAAAGAGACATCTGCATTTCCAGGTTGTTGCTGCAGTATTCTTAATAACAAAGGAATGAGAACCACTGAAGTGCCCAACTACTGATAAATAGATTTTTAAAATGTTTCACATGCATACAACAGAATGCTACTCAACTATAAAAGTAATGAAATCTGGTCATCAGAAAAAATATGGATGGAACTGGAGATCTTTATACTAAATGCAAGAAGTCAGAAATGGGACCCATCCAATGTGATCTCACACATATGGAATATTAAAATGTGGATGTGCTGGTGACTGCCTGCCATTCAATCTTTTAGGTGACTGATGCAGGAGGACCATTCTTTTGGGCTAGTCTGAGCTTCAATGTGATGCTTCTTTCAAAATACAAGATGACAAACAACAAAACAAAACAAAATAAAAATCCCATATCATGGAAGTTGAGAGTATACTAGTGGCTATCAGAGGTGAGCAGGAGGAAAGGAGAAATGGGGAAGGATTGATTATTGGGTGCTAAATCATAGATAGAACCATGAGGTACTGGTGTGCTAATGTATAGTAAGTAGATTCCAATGAAATGGTATTTCAAAAAGCATAGATATAAATTGGATGTTTTTATATTAAAGAAATGACAAATATTAGAAAAGACAGAGAAATCCAACTAAAATTAAGCAATTTACATGTACCAAAATTTCATACAGTACTTCATTCATATGAGTGGTTTTAAATGATTTTTAAAGACTTTGTTTTAAAAATGTGTTTGTGTATGTTTGCCCATGTGAGTTTATGTACTCACACATGTGCATGCAGTTGCCCACAGAGACCAGAAGACATCAGATCCCTAGGAACTGGAGTTACAAGTAGATGTGAGCTACCTTGCAAGTGCTAAGAACATAACCTTGGTCTTCTTCAAGTGTAGCAAGTGCTCTTAATCACTGAGCTATTGTTGCAGTCTCTAAAAATAACTAACTAACTAACTAACTAACTAACTAACTAACTAACTAACTAACCCCCAAAACCTTTCTTGCTGGCCAATAGGAAAAAAATGGTCATATTCATAATTGTAAGTCCAGAATAAACAGTTGGAATAATTTCTAACTATGGTGTAAGGTCTGCCCCTAAGCCCTTTCAGGACAAGGATATAGGATAAGGGGTATAGGTATGGTTTTCTTTCTACTCCTTTTCTTTTAAACAAAATTCTTTCTAGGTTTTAGAAGTACTGTTAGGTGATTTCTAGAAGGTAATCTCATGAAATACAAGAAATATTAACATCATCAAGTTTCACATTCAGTAATGAAAGCTATCGAGACAGTCTATCAGTCCTGGAACACCAGGCAACCTTACGTGCAATGCCCAGATGAGTTCTCCTGAGACATTTCTATGGGTGGGGGAGGGGAGAAGAATTAACACACAAACAACCAACACTGATCCCTACATGTTACAGAAAATTGTACTTAATTTCTTAGTCCATAATATCTGCTTTTTGGACAAGTTAATTTTTTTTTTTTTTTTTTGGTTTTTCGAGACAGGGTTTCTCTGTGTAGCTTTGCGCCTTTCCTGGAACTCACTTGGTAGCCCAGGCTGGCCTCGAACTCACCGAGATCCGCCTGGCTCTGCCTCCCGAGTGCTGGGATTAAAGGCGTGTGCCACCACCGCCCGGCCGACAAGTTAAATTTTATCTAAGTTTTTTTTTTTCCTTTCTCGTGTATGAGTGAACGCCTACTACTTATATTTGTATCTTGAGATAGCTCTTTTTTTTCTTTTTCTCATTAGTTGCCATATCCATGCATGTTTAAGGGGAAACTAATTAATAATTAGTTTCAGATAAGATAACTTTGATCCTAGTGTGTGCACTGGATAACATAGCTTCTAAAACAGCTTCAAGCTAATATTCAAGGCTGTCCAAAACTATGCTATCACTCAATTCTCCAATATCTCACATATTTGCATTCTAATTAAGGAAATCTCCTCAGACAGCAACAATATGTACTGCCATATTTCTGTCTGCGAGATCATCTCACTTTTCTATAATATTCATTTATTACTTTTTAAAAACCCAAGTGTCTATTGGTTGTCTTATCAGTACTTATTCCCTCCTGTTCCTTTAAAATAACTCTTTGTTTCTACTTAAGAAACATAGACTTGTGTCTTATTCAGCTATCGTCAGAAATGCTTTCTCCACAAATACAGAGACCCACACCAGGCATTATACAGAGAGAGGGAGAGAGAGAGAGAGAGAGAGAGAGAGAGAGAGAGAGAGAGAGAGAG
>CABHPQ010162106.1:19331-31741 GCA_902168405.1 Peromyscus aztecus | reverse complement strand
AGAGAGAGAGAGAGAGAGAGAGAGAGAGAGAGAGAGAGAGAGAGAGATACCACTACCAAATTCTTCCTCTCAGAGCTCAGGGAATTCCATGGAAGAAGTGATGAAAAGAGTGTAAGAGCCAGTGGGGATGTGGGCATGGGGAAGAATTAGAAGATGTAGGGGAGTAGAAACTGTTGTCAAGATATATTCTATGAGAAAAGAAAAGATCTATTTACAATAAAGGGGGGGCAGTTGTTTTTGAATAATTTAGCTTCCATCCCAACAGCATGATGGAGGGCATGAAACTACCTGCCCTAGACACAGTAACTTGTACAGAATATCTAGCAGCAAAGCTGGTCTTCTGGAATGTGAGTGTGAACAAGATCTTGATTACTGCTGATATGTGAAAGCAGATGTCTGAGTATGTGACCATCACATTGTAGGCAGCAGGTATAAAGGATTTCAAGGAACAGGAACCCTGACAGCTTTTTGTATGACAGGATTGGGTGATATATTGTGTTCCCTAATAAAATTTGCCTGATGATCAGAGAAGAGAACAGGCCACTAGATTAAACATAGATGCCAGGCACTGGTGGCACACACTTTTAATCCTAGCACTCGGAAGACAGAGATCTGTCTGGATCTCTGTGAGTTCAAAGCCACCCTGGACTACATGAGATTGATTCAGTCTAGGAGAGAAACAGTTAGTCAGTGGTGGCACATATCTTTAATTCTAATACTTGGGAGTCATATGATGTCTTTAATCCCAGCACTTGAGATCTCACAACTTTAATCCCAGTATTTGGAAGCACACACGCCATTAATCCCAGCACTAGGAATGAAGTGATATGGCTAGGCAGAGAAAGGTATATAAGGCATGAGGAGACAGGAACTAAAGTCTTTTTGGCTAGAGAGCCTTTTCAGGCTGAGGAGTCCTAGAGGCAAGAGGTTGCTGTGGCTTGTTCCTTTGTCTCTCTGATCTTTCAGCATTTACCCCATATCTGGCTTTTTTTTTTCAGTAAAAAGACCATTTAGATTTCGTATTACACAGGATAAGGCTTTTTCTAGAGTCAGATCTACCTTTTCATTTTTCTGTCACCAGAATCAACAAACAACTTTTATTTTTGTTTTTTCGAGACAGGGTTTCCCTGTGTGGCTTTGGTGCCTGTCCTGGATCTCGCTCTGTAGACTAGGCTGGCCTTGAACTCACAGAGATCATTCTGGCTCTGCCTCCCGAGTGCTGCTAGACAATGATAGGCCTGAGCTAATGGCCAAGCAGTTTAAATAATATAAGAGTCTGTGTGTTTATTTTGTAAGTGGGCTCTGGGACTGGCAGGACTTTATAGCTGGAGACTGGCGGGACACACACAGACACAGACACACACAGACAGACAGACACACACACACACACCATAAAACTTTGAATATAAAACTAAATTTCCAGACGAAGAGGAAAAGGGGAAAGAGAGGACAGAAGAAGTCATCTCCTTTCCAGGTGGACCGCACAGATGTCACACTGTGTCACGTGTGCTTCCCCTGGCTCCTCATCTGTGTGGACTCTGCTCTCTCACTGCTAGCTGGACTTGTTCAGCGGGGGCCATTAAACAGCTGCTGGCATTCTTTTTTTTTTTTTTTTTTGGTTTTTCGAGACAGGGTTTCTCTGTGTAGCTTTGCGCCTTTTCCTAGAACTCACTTGGTAGCCCAGGCTGGCCTCAAACTCACAGAGATCCGCCTGGCTCTGCCTCCCGAGGACTGGGATTAAAGGCGTGCGCCACCAATGCCCGGCAATGTATGTTGCTATTAAGGACAAAACAATTTTGGTGACTGAAATTTTTCCACCTCTCTTCAAAAATATAGAGAAAGGCAATTGCAGTGAGATAAACCTAGTGTTCACAGAAATTTTCATATATGGTTGTCTATCACTCAAACGTCAACTGTAGAAACTAAAGGAGCTTTTAAATAAGCTCAGTACTTCAACTGTTTTATTGGCTACATCAGAAGACCAGGGAGATTGGGACCGCTGATCTATGGATCTATATTCCAGTGGAATCACAGCTACTCTTCTAATTTTTCTAGTACTCCATCTGGAATTATTGCAAGCATCAAATTAAAAACAGTGAATTGATTGCAGGGTTATTGCTTTCTTCAGGCCTTGATTGCTATTAACTATCCATCTGCAGGTTCAAGGATGCTTAATGTGACCTTCCCATTAAATATATTTTCTACACCAGAGACACCATAGAAATAGTCCTTTGTTGCATTTGATTTTAATGATCATTACAACCTTCAAATACAAATATTATTTACATTTATTGCTTTATAAGTGGTTCATTTTGGATTTTAGCCATTGTGTAGCTTCAGTGAAAGCAAACAATGGACACTTGTCAAACATTGGGTATAAAGCTAATTCTGGACAGGGTTTCCTAAATCTTTGAAGACAGAAAAAAACAACAAATATCATAACTGTTTTCCTAAATCAAGGCTTTTTTCAGTCAAGGTTATAAAAACATACCTTACAATTGTGTTTGACAAAAAGTAACTCACTGTATTATATAAATAAGCATTACATTGTTAGACATGATGGAAATTGCTAAGAGGCCGCAGTCAGTGTAAGTGGAATATTCTGGGAAGTCTTTTAAAAATTGAAGAAGGTAAACACTTTCAAAGAAGAGATGACCAATGCAGAAAATTCTAAGGCAACTACATGTGAGAGAACACAGTTAATATTGAAACATGGAGAGTTCAGAACATCTCTCAAATCCTTTGTGGTCAGCAGAGCAGGCTAAAAAATTGGTCTTCACACTAACCAAGGCCAAAGAGAACAGAGTTTTGTTTCCTTGTTTGCTTTTTCTCCATTCTATTAGCTTACTGTCTTGGAAATTGCATCCAGACTTTTATAAAGAACTACCACCCATGAGTATCAAAGCAAACTAGGGTAACATTTATAAGCAGCAGTTAGTTCCTTTCTTCCTGGCCTTGATTTTATTTACTCAATTAATTATTTAGTCTTAACAAGGAACACAGCCTCCCTCTGCTCTCCTCATCCCTTTGAAGTGATCAGCTGTGAAGGGAGGCACTGAAGTAAATGGACTCTGCTTGCAAGGATAACAGAATTGCACATGGCTATTGTTTTAAGTGCCTCAAACATAACAGCGGCAGCTCAGTAATAATAATATAAGGTAATTATGAAAGGTTATTAAATTGAGAATGATTGTCATTTATTTTCTATGAAAGACAAGCACAGAAAATGATGATCATCATTTAAATATTAGTAGACTATGTTATATAAAGAGATAGCTATATTTTCCCGGTTAGACTTCACCACATAAATTCCTTATTCATCTCTTAATCACATTTAATTGGAAGTTTGTGTGTGGCTAAAGAATGAAGTCAAAGATTATCCTATAAGAAGATTATCATTATGATTGCTTCCTGCCCCCACCCCTTCTGAAACTTGAAACCTTACAGATGTGATACTTAAAATAACACTTCACATTTAGGTAGTATTTTCTATCATTATCTCACTTTCTTCTTGAGATGGCTACTTGAATCCCATTTTTTTTCCTGTGGACTCAATGTATCCTGAGTGATTATGAGATCTGGTTAATGTCACACAGCTAATTAGCAATGGTAGAATAGAAGCTCAGAATGAGGCCTTTGGACACAAAGTCAATAATTAAATTGCAGCCTTGTCAGAGAGAGTTCCCTACTAATACTGTACCATGGCCCTCAAATCATAGCAGGTGAAATTGAGACCAGGGTAGTTAAAATAAGAAATTTTAAATAGCAACAGGGTTATAGTTTCCTTTCTTTAGCATAGGTTTTCCTGACTGTAACTCTGCTGATGTCTCCTACACACATGATGGTTGGTATGGATACATGTATATTCTCCCACCTTACCTTCACAAGCCCAGCTAGCCGCCTGGAAGCAAACATCTACTACCCTCTTCTCTATATTAGTGATGGATTTCAATACCAACATCAAGGAATTCAAAGGGCTAATCCTACCTTTCCCTTTCCAAAGAGACAATGTCTATTGCTATGCTAGATGAAGGCTTTTGAAAACAGTATTGATGACTGGCTGGGAGGTTACAAATGCAGAGAAAATGATTTTGTAAGCAAGTTTTATGATGAAAAAAACTTTTTGCAGAAAGAAAACTATACAGCTCCAAGGAATACTGCAGTCTCTTAAAAAGGTTCCGCACCTTTTTCTCACTCCCAATTCCAAAAGACTGCAACATAAATCCATTTCCTTGGATTACTAGTATTTGTACCTCTAACCACAGCCTTCCAATGTAATAACAATTCCAGAGCTTTTTATTTACTTAGGTTTCTATCATGAAACAGAATGGACTTCTCTTTTGTACAGAAAACTGTATTATGTATTCTTAATCTTTGATATCATTTCTTTTCTAGTCAGTGTTCTTGCATGTAGCCTTTCAAATTTCTAACTTTATTATGTAATGCATGAAAGTAGCATTTAGAGTAAAGCTACCTTTCATTGACATACACAATGTAATCAAGCATGTGCCAACTATGTTGGTTACATTCCATTAAAAATCTCCAAAAATTTCTTTTGGTTCTATTAGGATCTTTCACATATAATCCTACTCCTTTGCTGGTTATCACCCTCCCTCCACCAAGACCATCTTTCTGTCATTATGCCACTCATGTTCTACAACCCCAATCGTCCTTTCTCTTTAGAGCTCTTTCTCGCTTTATTGCACACTTTCTTTTCATATTATATGTATGTATATATATACATATGCATGTATGAATTTAACTATAGATTCTGTATGTAAGAGAAGACATATGATATTCGTCTTTCTGAGTCTGGTTTATTTTGTCCAACATAGTGGACTCCGGTTCCATTCATTTTCTGCAAATGTCATAATTTCATTCTACTTTATGGTAAAAGACATCATTGTGCATACATACCACATTTTCCACTGTAATGAAACAATGAACATTGATTACTGCGACCTGCATGGCTTTGAGATTAACCTGACTAGGGTAACAGGGAATAAAGAAATGACAGACACATGTATAGAAAAGCTGGGATCCATTGGGCAGTGCAATCTGATAGACAAGCACCAGAATTACAGAAACAGAGCATGTTTTTTATAAACAGCCGAACAAGGAAGTAGGTTTATTTTATAAAGCTGAATGAGCAGGCAAGTTTCTTATATGTAGCTGAAGATAGTGAAGGGTTAACATATCTTGGCAAGGGGTCTCTGTAAGGGATGAATCTCAGGTTGCAGTCATCCTGGAGGAGGAGGAGGCTGTGGATGATACTTTCTCCATACACTGTCAATATCCATGCTCAGAACAGGAGAAGGCCCTGCCGTTCCCAGGGGTCTCAGGCATTGGGGTCATTGACATGATTATGCTTATGTCAAAAATACAAATTCACTCAGGACTTCATCCACTCCTAAAAATTGATGTGATTTGCTAACTTAGAATCACTTCTGACCAGTTCTTGTGATACATAATGCATTGATGTTTCTACTTAGAATTGCTTATATTTGCTTTTTTGTTTGT
Source organism: Peromyscus aztecus (assembly GCA_902168405.1). Lineage (NCBI taxonomy): Eukaryota > Metazoa > Chordata > Mammalia > Rodentia > Cricetidae > Peromyscus > Peromyscus aztecus. Next base: position 26,221 of record CABHPQ010162106.1, on the reverse strand, counting down.
ATGCATTTTAGGATTATTTTTATAGTTTAGTTAAGAATGGCACTGGAATTTTGATGAAGATTGTACTGAATCTGTGTATTGCTTTTTGTAATACAACCATTTTCTTTCTGTTATTCATTTTTTTCTATGACAATGAGAAGTCTTTCCATCTTCTAGTGCTTTCATCAGTTTCTTTCTTCAGCATCTAAAATTTTTCATTGTCCAGAATTTATAATCCTTGGTCAGATTTATTCCTAAGCACTTTATTTTGGTGAAACTATTATGAATGGGATTTTTTTCCTTATTTATCTTGGGAAGATTATCTATTACTATAAAGAAAAGCCACTGATTTTTGTATGTTAATTTTTATCCTGCTACTCTTCTAGAAGTGTTTCTCAGCAATAAGACTTTGCTACTGAAATCGTTATGGCCTTTAAAGCATAAAAATCAAGTGGTCAAGATGTAAGAATAGTGTGATTTCTTCCATTTGTAACTAGGCTACTTCTTCCTTGTGTCTTCCTTGTTTTGCTAAGCCTTTGAGCAGCACATTAAATAAAAGCAGAGAAAGTGAGCACTCTTTTTCATTCTTCTTAATAGAGGAAATGCTTTCATTTTCCCAGATATTATACTAAATGTTTGACATGTAAAGCTTGTATTATACTGAAGTATGTACCTTATACTCCTAGTTATTGCACAACTTTTTAATCATGAAGGGATCTTGAACTTCATAAAAGTCTTTTCCTACATATTGATACAATCATACTTATGTGATTTATTATATTTATTTTTTTCCTTATGTTGAACCAACTTTAATCCTTGGAGTGAAGTTAAGCTGGTCATGACATGACATATGATCTTAATGTGCTTTTGATGGTCATTTCCAAGAGTATTATTGAGAATCTTTGCATTCATTATGAAAATTGGCCTATGGCTTTCTTTTTTATTATAGCCTTATCCAGTTTTGCTATCAGGATGATGCTGGAAATACAGAATGACTTTGGTAGCCTTCTTTCCCTTTATATTCCAAGGAGTAATTTGAGTAGCATTGATATTAGATCTTTTCTAAAAATGATGGACTTTGACAGAGAATCATTTGCTCCTGGACTACTTTTTACTCAGAGACATTACTGCTCAGTCTTATTATGTAGCATTAATATATTTAGGCTGTTTGTATTCTCTTGATTTACTTTTGAAAGGTGTATTTGTCTAAGGAGTTATACATTTCTTCTGGATTTCCATTTTTTAAAATGTGCTGAAAGTACTTAATAATTCCGAATTTCATTGAAATCTGTTGTCACCTTCCCATTTTTCATCTCTAATTTTAATAATTTCTGTCTTCCACCTTTCATTGTCATAGTTGGCTCAAGGTTTCCCAGTCTTGTGTATTTATCTCAAGAGCCAATTGTTTGATTGAATCAATGTATTATCTCTATTTAATCTTTACCATGATCTTTTTTTTCCTCTACTACATTTGAGTATGGCTTGTTCTTATTGTCTTAATACATCATTAAAACATTTATTCACAAACCCTCAATTTTTTTTTATTTTAAGCAACAATGAATAATTTTAAAATACAGTATTTTATTAATTCTTTAATAATTTCATCCAGTGTGTTTCTTTCCTACCTATGGCTGCTGGCTCCACCCACCTCAGCTTCCCAACATGGCGGTGATATGTTTACCGTCAGCTCTGGGAGCCTTCGTGGGTCTATGCTTCTTTTCTTTCTTTCTTTCTTTTTTTTTTTTTTTGTTTTGTACTAGCAAAGGCTAAATCCACCACGCAGCCCAATGTGCCACTTGCAGAGGCCTCATTCTCGCCACACTGCAGGTCGAGCGCACAGGCGAGGAACCCACAAGTAGCTCAAACCGGCAAGGTGCCGCTCATTCGAGAGAGATAATTAGGAAGCTGTTTTTAGCTCCGTTTTAGAATCTTTTCTCAGGATTCAGGTGGAAATTCCTGCCCCACGTTCTGGCGCCATTTGTGGCTTAAGTTTTCCTGCCTGGCCCACGGTCAGGATAAATCTCTTTCACCTGCCAGTCCCACAGCCGCTCAGACCCAACCAAGTAAACACACAGAGACTTATATTGCTTACAAACTGTATGGCCGTGGCAGGCTTCTTGCTAACTGTTCTTGTATCTTATATTAATCCACTTTTATAAATCTATACCTTGCCACATGGCTCGTGGCTTACTGGCATCTTTACAAGCTGCTTGTCCTGGTGGCCGCTGGCAGAGACTCCCTCTGCCTTCCTGTTCTTTTAATTCTCTCTGTTAGTCCCGCCTACACTTCCTGCCTAGCCACTGGCCAATCAGTGTTTTATTAGCAACACATTTGCCATACAGAACATCCCACATCAGGTGATAGAATGTTTTTGAGTATTTAAAGGAGGAGCTGGCAACAAATAATGACAGATTAGTGGGGATTCTGGATGATAGGATATAGTGTACTACATGACTTATGAGGAGAACACGTGGAAAGAAACATTAAACATCCATTAAGTTTATTCTTAATACTGAGTTATATCTTATTTAGATTTAATTTTGTTTCCTTATTATATGATTCATCAGTAAGAAGTCTTATAATAAACGACATCATTTATCTTAATCCCTCTAAAAGTCTTTCTATAGTTGGTGACGTGTTAATTAGAGTAAATGGACAGGAGAAATCAGGGACTATTAGGAGGAGAACATGGTCTGTGACTGATATCAAGTCCTGTGATACCTCTGTACTTTCACTCTGCATGGCTTATCTGTATTTAGTTCTGTTTTACCTCTTACTCCTCATTAGCTTCTTCTCCCTTTGGGCTTCCTCTCTATACTTGGCTGTGTCCTGTTATGATTTCTTTTCTAAATATTGTCCTTTTGTGGAATCATGAAGGCAGTTTATCTTCTAGACCCAAAAAGGAGAACCGAGTCTTATCATCCCTATGGAATGACTGCTTTTGCAATCACCAAGTTAGAAAACACCAAGATGTTGCAACCCCCCTCTGCATTCTGTTTTTTGTCAACTCTGCCAGAGCATTGCACATTTCTGAAGGTAACCAAACACCCATTCACAATATAAAAGACACTGCTGCCGGAGCCTGACAACTTAGGGAAGAACAAGTAGCTACAAAAAGTCATTTGCTAAGGAAAATTCCACTCTTCTGTTGTCAGTGCCTCAGCCAATATCAAGTCTGTTCTGGAAGTCGCCCTCATTGCTTAGAGGAATTCTTTTTGTGAATGTGCTACAAGCTGATAAACTCCATCCTGGAGGCTTTTATTCTTTATGTTTGCAATTTCATTAGACAGCACAGTGACCTCTTTTTTTTCCTTTTTGCTTTATTCTTACTTTAGACTCTGATGGTGATAGCAGGTCTCTCTCTCTCTCTCTCATTCAATTTAAGTATAATTGAACTTGAGATTAGTTGTTCACAGATGCTGGTAAACCTTGCCATGTGTTGCCTAAAAACAAATTCCAACTTCAATTTGAATAGCACCTTTCACATCAGTACCCCAAATTGCTTCAGAGTAATACATCATCAATATTTCACAACGTGGCAACACTGAGCAGCATACACAATGAACAGCCATCCTTTTAAACAAGCTAGAGAAGCTACCACCAGGGGGAACTGCATGTTGAAATATGTTGAATCTTCTTTAAGTGATTTAGGCTCAAGCAGTGTTTTAGAACAGACCAGTAAAATGGAAGAAAACTGCTCTTGGGACACAGTTTATATTTGTGTTAGTAAATCAAAATTGAACAAATTAATGAACAATACACCTTGCTTTAAGTGTAAGTGTATAACTTATGTCCAAGTAGTACATGGATCTCATTTTCTAAATGAAGAATAACATTTTATTTTTTTAGGGAATACATTTTTCTAAGCTGGAAATAAAAGTGTTAATCCAGGTCTTCTCTTTATCCTCTTCACTACATCCAGTATCCACTTCAAGCATATCAAGAATTTATTTTATTGCTTCCCATATTATTATTATATTTTGTTCTCATCTTTTTCTTTCATGTTTTATTTTACTTTTATTTTTAATTCTTATTTCTGAGGTTATAATTTGTTTACAGCATGCCTCCTTCCCTTTCCTCACTCTAAACCCTTCTATTTGACCCTCTCACTCTCCTTAACTTCCTGGCCTCTTTTTTCCTTTTTCCAGTAATTGTTATTGCATGCATTTATGTATATGTGCACACATATTCATTGCTAATATATACATATATAAATAAATACAACCTATAATTGTTCTCATCTTTTATTTGGGTTATTTGAGCACCTTCCTAACATCATCATCATCATTATTATCATCATCATCATCATCATCATCTGTTCTTTTAAAATTTCATACCATGTGGTTTGAGCATACTCACTGCCTCTCCCCAAACTCTTCTCAGATCCACCTTTAATTCTCTACATATGCAAGTCTGTGTCCTTTTTTATTTAACCCATCAAGACCAATTTGTAATTCCCAAATAAAATGATAGTGTGACCTTCCAGTGGAACATTGGAGACTTATCAGGAGCTAGAGTCTCAGAGAAAATTGACTCACATAATTCAAGGAGCCAATAATTGCCAATAGCTTTTTTTGCTATGGTGGGATTTTGCATTTTGTGTGCTGAGATTTGCTTTGTCTTTGTCTTGCTCAGATATTGTGCTTGCCATCATATTGGCTGTGAGTTTATACATGCAGCTCTTCAAACACTTTAAAGACCTACAGAATATGGTATTTAAAATGTTTTAAAAACTTAGACTTTTCTGGACAATGAGACACATCTGCTCCTGGCAGCACTGATTTACTTCAAAGAGAAAGATGGGTGTCAAAGACACTCTGTGTGGAGTTTGTCTTCTTCTTGGCACAAAATGGCCATTTGGACAAGAAACTGCTCTTGCGTGGACTGCTGATAATATGTTATATAAACTGGACAAGCAGGAGTCATAGAAAGGTAACCACTGAACTTCACAAGATGAAATGGTCCTTCAGGTTCCTGCTGTGCAGAGGAGACTGCAAGACATTCTATAGGACACAGGAAGAAGTGACTGAGAGACTCTAAGCCTATGGGCTGAAGATGGATGCCCCAACATTGCAGAGGAACTTTGGGTGACTGTCCAGGCAGACAACTGTCTCTGTCATTCTAGATTTTTTGAAGTTGCTTACAATGCTCTTCCTGTTTACTTAGATAATATTATATCCTTCTGGGTTCTTTGATGTAGTTGAAGACTAGATAGTTGTAATTATGGTTTTCCTTCATTATGATAAGAGATAAGGTAGATGTAAAACCTTAGACTCACAATATAGGATTTATAGGATATTTTCTTTAATTTTGCTAAATACAAATAGACTAGATATTATAGCTATAATTCTTGCTTAATAACTGTTTTTATTATATGTAATTTTACTATGTTGAAGTTAAAAACCTTCCTTTTGAATAGGAAGAAAAGGGGAAATGATGCGTGATGTCGTTCTGTATGCTGTGAATCTATATGGTGCTCTGATTGGTTAATAAATAAAGCTGTTTGTCCAATAGTGAGGCAGAATAAGGTTAGGCGGGTCATTCTAACTAGAGAGGAAGAAGGAGAAAGGCAGAACAGAGGAGATGCTGCCAGCTGCCACCATGAGAAGCAAGATGTAAAGGTACCTGTAAGCCATGAGCCACGTGGCAAGGTATGGGTTTATAGAAATGGGTTAATGTAATATGTAAGAGCTAGCTAGTGAGAAGCCTGAGCCATTAGACCATACAGTTTGTAATTAATATAAGCCTTTGTGTGTTCATTTGGGTCTGAGCGGCTACAGGACTGTGGGGCCATGGGAGCTGGATGAGCACAGAAAAACTTCAGCTACTGATAGGTATTGTTGAAATCAGTTTTTTTTTTCTAGGAATGTCTTGTGTACTCTGTCTATGGTGACTGAAAGTTTTTCTGGGTATAGTAGTCTGGGCTGGCATCCCTTGTCTCTTAGTGTCTACATTACATCTGTCCAGGACCTTCTGGCTTTCAGAGTCTCCATTGAGACTGTGGGCTGTGGGATGATCTGTATGACAAATATGTTAATAAATAAAGCACTGATTGGCCAGTAGCCAGAGAGGAAGTATAGGCGGGACTAACAGAGAGGAGAATTGAGGGAACAGGAAGGTGGAGCAGGAGACTGCCTGGGGCCGCCACCAGAACAAGCAAGATGTAAGGTACCAGTAAGCCATGAGCCATGTGGCAAAGTATAGATTAATAGAAATGGGCTAAATATAAGAGTAAGAGCTAGACAATGATAGGCCTGAGCTAATGGCCAAGCAGTTTAAATAATATAAGAGTCTGTGTGTTTATTTTGTAAGTGGGCTCTGGGACTGGCAGGACTTTGTAGCTGGAGACTGGCGGGACTTGGGAGCTGGAGAGAAGCTCTCCTGCAACAGGGTGTATTTGTGAGGGTATTTCTTTAGGATATGTTTATGTGAATCAGTGGACCTGGAAAAAATGCACCCTCACTATAAATGTGAGTACTATACACCTGACTGTGATCTCTAACATACCAACAACAACAAAAAAAAATACAAGATAAAGATAAGTTCTCTTTGCCTTTTCTTCCCCTTGGAGGTTAGGGCACCTTTATTTTGTTCTTAAACATCAGAACTCCAGAGTTTCAGGGCATTAGACTTTAGGAGCCTTATCAGTAGCCCTGTGAGTTCTGACGCCTTTAGATTTGGAATGTAAATTACAACATCTACTTCTCTGGTTCTGAGTAATTCAGAAATGGAAGGATGTTCCTGGCACTCAAAAATCTACAGATTGCTGATGAGCTGGCAAGGAACTTTACAACCTTTGAACTCAGGTGATCCCATTATCCCCCTACTATCTCTCTGTCTATCTGCCTATCTAGCTACCTATCTATCATCTATCTATCTATCTATCTATCTATCTATCTATCTATCTATCT
>CABHPQ010162106.1:0-19321 GCA_902168405.1 Peromyscus aztecus | reverse complement strand
ATCTATCTATCTATCTATCTATCTATCTATCTATCTATCTATCTTCTATTATCAATCTATCTATCTATCATCTACTTATCAATCTATTTATTATCAATTTATTTATCTACATTCCTACCTACCAATTCATCTTCCTACCTGTCTCCTATCTGTCTATCTCTCTGAAGAACCATGACATGTTACTGTTGTATAAGATTAGTTGAAAATCTGTTGTATTTGTTTATGCCGTGGAACATTTGTTTTAATGATGCAAAGATGTGTTGCATTATTTTATGTTGCATTTGTTTAACTCTGTGAAGCTGTGTTACTTTGATTGTCTAAAATACCTGATTTGTCTAATAAAAATCTGGATGGCCAATAGCAAGGCAGGTGAAAGGATATGTGCGGGTGGCAGGCAGAAAGAATAAATAGGAGGAGAAATCTGGGAAGAAAGGATTGAAGAGGACATCAGGGGCTAGCCACCCAGCTACATAGTGAGCCACAGAGTAAGAAGTATAGAAAATTATATAGAATAGAGAAAGATAAAAGCTCAGAGGCAAAAGGTAGATGGGATCATTTAAATTAAGAAAAGCTGGCTAGAAACAAGCCAAGCTAAGACCGGGCGTTCATAAAGAATAAGCCTCCATTTGATTAATTTGGAACCCGGGTGACAGGCTCCCCCAAAGAGACAAAAGAGTAAAATAAACAACCAACAACATGTTACTGTTTTTTTAAATCAGCTTTAGACTTTTGAATATACAAGTCTTTTCAAAAACATAATTATTTGATTAGTCGGCTGTATTTTAGCAATGTTTTCCTCAAGTTTTAGTGCCCAGTGCCTAATAATTATTTGTAAATTAAATTATGCTTTTATAAATAATCAAAAAAGCTTTCATACCAACCACATTGTTTAGTGGACAATGCTATATACAGGCTGAAATAAGAAAGATGAATAATTCTTAATATTTTTAAAGGGTATTTATCCCTTCTTTAATTTTTTAAAAATATTATAGACATTTTATCAGAACGAAATAGTCATTCTTATATATCAAATTTTCCTTAAAGCTTTTTTTTTCCTTTAAAAACTTAAGAACTACATTAAATTGTATTAGAGTTTGTGCTGCCAAAACAGTCATTTTTGTGTTGGAGAAACACCATTGAAGAAGTTTTAAATTTTGCTGGATTTTCTGCCTTACTATTATTTAAAGATACATAGAGTTTTCAAATTGGCAAAGTAGACACTCAAATACTAAAAGTTTAGTGAAATTTCATGTCTAAAATTTGAAATATCTCTGCAACACTGAAAACACATGACTTTACCTCTCATGTTAAACAATAATATTCAACATTCATGTAGTCATTACTTCCTGACGTTTACCATACGTCTTTTTTTTTTTTTTTTTTTTTGTTTTGAGACAGGGTTTCTCTGTGTAGTTTTGCGCCTTTCCTGGAACTCGCTTTGTAGACCAGGCTGGCCTCGAACTCACAGAGATCCGCCTGGCTCTGCCTCCCGAGTGCTGGGATTAAAGGCAGGCGCCACCACTGCCCACCACCATATCTCTTTTGAGAGTTACTGTCAGACAAACTATTATCTCAGAATTCTGATGCAAATGTAAAAGAGCTTAGAAGTCAGCACTCTGATTCTGGGAAAAGTTATGCATTGGAAAATAAATGAATAGTGACACTTTAAATGTTAAGATTGTATGGTGGCAAATAACCTTCTTACATTCTTGAGAGGTGGGGATTTGCAGAGTTATAAATGACATCTGCTTACTTGTAGCTAATATTGCTAAAATCATGAACTATTAGGAATATTTAATTGGTCATTTTGATGAATTTCTGAATGTTGAATGGAAGCAAGCACCCCCCCCAAAAAAAAACCAAAAACAACAACAACAACAAAAACCAACCAAACAAACAAACAAGCAAAAAACCCCACAAGATTGAGAGATCCCTGTAGGTTGCAAAGCAGTGGCTTCCACTTCCTTGATATGTATCTGTAGGAATCATTTATGATTCCATGGTAACACTCCAATAAATGTAGTTCTGGATGAAAGGGGAGAAAGTTGTCTTTGTGGAACACATATGGACATTTTCTTTGTAGTATGGTCACATAATGAAAGTTCATATGCAAATCTCATTGTTTTGCTCTGTGTCAGCAATTAGTGATCATAGCATGAAGCAAAATTATCTCTCTATATATGTTTATGATAAAATAGATAATTAATGAGGCCTGTAGAGATGGCTCAGTGGTTAAGAATATGTACTGTTCTTGAAGAGGAGTGAGTTTTGTTCCCAACACTCATGTCAGGTGGATCACAACTGCTTATAACTCCATCTCCAGGGCATCTGACTCCTGTTTCTGGCCCCACAGGCACCTGCTCTCACACATGCACATACCTATACATAGACCCCCCCCCACAGTACACCTAGTTAAAATATAGTATAATATGTTTGAAGCTTATATAGTATAATACTTGTTGTCTGCATTCTGAGGAATTGTTGATAGTTTTGTTTTGATTGTCAGTATAAAACTTCACATATGTTTTTTGTTACAATTATGTTTTAAAATAAATGTTTATAAAATATAAGATATAAGAATGTTAAATGAAAACTAAATATAAAATTTATTGACAGAGTTATAAAGTATACATTTCTGGGTACATTTCCTAAGAAATAATTTTTGAGCATAAAAAATGCAAGTTTTGAGCATGAAAGGGGCCAACCACACAGTAGTGATAAATACTTGAAGTGAAGGATAGGCTATTTACTCTGTTTTGATAATTATATATGATATTGTGACTTAAAATTATATGATTATATATATACACACACGTGTGTGTGTGCGTGTGTGTGTGTGTGTGTGTATGTGTGTGTATAGTGCAGCATTTTTAAGATCCAATTACAATAGGAATAAAAGAACTTAGTACTTTGGGTCATCTCAACATATACTATGGGAATTCATAGAAATGTTGCTTTGATTAACATGACAGACTCCACAAACAGAATGACATGAAAGTGTTTTTTACTCACACAAAAAAATCTGATGCATAGATAAAGCAAGTGTCCCTACCAAGTCCAATAATGGCTTGAGGATGAGGTGGTGGTTGGTGGTAAAATTGGCTTACAGGAGTGATTGCTTTTGCTTGGGTAATGGTCTTTTACAACTTAAACTAGGCACAAAGTCACTCTGTTGGCATAATTCCTTCTTTAACAGAGATGTCAGCCCTTTCCTAACAGAGTTACCAGATGAATAGTTTGGATCCTGCCAGTCTCAAGAGGAATCTGCATTACTCAAACTCAATAGATTTAAATGTTATTATCATCTAAAATAATGCCTTGCTATATATCTGGTATATTTATATTTCTTATATGTTATATTTATCTTACATATTTATTGTTGGAGCCCACAGATGTTTCCTAGTGAAATCTGAGCTTGCTTTACCCAGCAGGACTGCATAAGAGGATGATTGGACCATTGGCCTTGGTACCAGGTGTTTGGAAGGGTCTACACTTGATTGTATCTACCAAAGGGGGGTTCTTTCACCTCACCCCTTAGCATTGTTATAAAAAGCCCTTTTGAATGAAGTTCTGGGTCGTTGAGTATTGACACAGGTCCTCCCGAAGCTATTCGGTGTTTCTTTCCTCTCGCCGTCTAGGTATCTCCTTCTATCTGAATATTTCTCACTTCTCCTTCCTCAAGAGTTCCCCAGTCATCAATGTGGGAGCTAGTCCTGTACAATTTATAAATGTAAAATCTACATTTCAGACTTACTATGATCCTACAGTAACATATGTCATAGTATTTGTTTAAAAATAGATACATAGACAGATGGAGTAGAATAGAAAGCATAGAACTAAATCTATATAAGTATAGTTAGATTTTATTATACAAACGTGCAAAAGTATTTCAAGGGAGAGTTGAGAGGACAATCAACAGATTGTTCACAAAGATTAAATATCTATTTTGGTTAAAAAGTTAGTCTATACATTGACCTTACTTGTTACACCAAAGTAAACTCCAAACTAATCATTGATCACAATTTAAAATGGGAAACCATGCATATTTTTCTTCCATTGTAGAAGCAAACAAAATAACATTTACAAGACCTTAGGTTTTATATTGCCTGCTTAGCTATAATTTAAAACAAATATTTACAAAGAAAAAATAACATGGCAAATAGAACTTTACTAAAATTGAAAACTTCTGCTCTGCAAAATGAAAAGTTGACAATATGAAAATATAAGCCACAGATTGGGAGTAAATATTGCAAAGAACATATTTTGTGGGGGTTAGAAATATATGGTGGATGTGTGATGTGAATCTTTGCTGTACAAATGTGTTAATTCAATGAATTGTGATAGAACAGTGACAACCTACATAACTTTAGAAACCAGTATTTTGAACAACCTAAAGAAAAGTACTGTGGGTCTATACGTCAACAACTTGACTACTAAGTGAAAGGATGATAGGAGTCAATTTTCCACTATTGGAATAAGTGTTTATAAATAAGTACATAGTGGAAACTAGAGCTAGTTATGTGAGCATAGTTTACAGTTGAATAGACCAGATGAGCTGAAGATTTAGTTTAGTATGTAGATTCAAGGTCAGTCTGTTCAGCATAATGAGACCCCATTTGTCCCCTAAAAAATAAAGTTAAAACACTGCATATAACCAAAAATGTGTAATAAATATTCATGAGCCCATATTGATGTCCTAAAGAAGAAAGAAAATAATACTCCTTGCTTAACCATGAGCTATACAAAGTGAATTTCTTACAAAAGATATAGTATGAGAAGGGATGAAATTATAACGTAGCTGGTGAGAAATCAGAGAAACATGACCTTGACCAGAGTCATGTGACCAAGACCCACAGTAGAAATTAGTAACACTGACAATATGCAGCCTCAACACAGTGATGGGAATGGAACTATACCCCAGTAGTTCCCCCCACATTCTTTGCTCCATGTCTCAGCTTGAAAATCATACTAGTCAAATGTCAAGTGAGGGATAGTATACCTCATGAAAGCATTAAGAAAAACAAGGAATATTTGAGGAGCAGACACAGCGAAGATGACAGGACTTGAAAGACAAAATGATTTGTGGGCTGATGGTTTGCTGTGATTTCTGGGATGAAAACTTAGAGGAGAGAAAGATCTTCCATGAACCAAGGAGCTGAAATAAGATGTGGGTTTGGGGACAAGTATATTGGAAGAATAATGGAAATGGTGAGGCACATATATGAGCATTCTCTATTATCTATGTAATTTTCCAATATTATGAAATTATCTCAAAAAGTGAAAATAACCTTGTATGACACTTTCCCAAGATGTGTATATTATTTTTTATGGTTGAGTTCACTAACATTTTTCTTTGCTACTTAAAAATTAAACTCAGAGTAAGCAGTTTTTCTCACTGCCCTGCACAATCTGTTGAGATGAACTTGGCTGAAACATTAACACTGTGCTTTCTTTTGTTTATTGGATGAGCAGCTTTTAGCAGAATTAGAATAAGACATCTGAGTAGTTGCTATTCTTTCTTTGTCCTGAATTAATGACAGCTGCATGATTTTCATAAAAAACAACTTGTGGATCTACATTCTCTAGAATGTTAGATAATTTATAACTTCTTGTAATATCATACTTTCATATTCCTATACTTTAATCACCTCAGGCTGTGAGTTTTACATTTCACTTTTTCTGAGATTCATTGCTATCTCTTTCAAATCATTTTCTGAAGTACATTGTTTATGTTATGCACATATATTTTCTATGACATTTAATTATGAAATCCCAAAAGATACATATTTTTAGTTAGATAATGTTAAACAATTTGTACAAAAGACAATCTAATATCCAGTGCTATCCATAAGTACATCTATGACTCTATATGTCTGTCTTTCTCTTACTGGGATCTGAAAAGCATCCTAGACATGTTCTGAGTGCTGACCAGAGCTGAAAGAAGGTAAGAACAATGAGAATGACACCTTGAGTATTGGATTTGCAGTTAACAACCTCAGCCTTTCTTCTTTTTTAAAAATAAAGAGCCAAAAATTATTCCTCATCCACTGTGGGAGGGTCCCACATTCACTGAATGTGATAAAAGAAAGAGGGTAAAATTATGGGTATGAAAATAATATCAGTTATTTTATTTTTTTATAACTTTATAAAAGTTATGTTATTTTAGCTCACTTTTTTTTCTCCTCTTAATGCTTGACACACAGAAGACATTCTGTAAAGTTCTACTGAATGGCAATCAGACGTATCACTCTCAGATTCTGTGATACAGAGATGGCATTCTACAGTTTTTTATTATTTGATTTACTGTTATTGTTTCTTTGCATTTATGTGATGGTATGTTTAGGGTATCTGTGTATGTATGTACATGCTTGCTTCTTTGAAGGTGTATGGGTGTGACTGTGTGTGTCTTTTTTAGGGGTGCATGTGCCACAGAACGCATGTAAAGATCACAGAGTTTCTGCCTATTTGAGACAGGGTCTCTCTTTATTCACTGCTGTATATTCCTGTAGCTGGTGTGTGGGTTTCCTGGGATTCTCCTACCACCACTTTCCATCTGTAGGCATACAGGGATTACAGGTTATATATGTATATATATATATATATATATATATATATATATATATATATATTACATGTTTTAAGTCTGTTTCTCATTTAGACTTTCCACTGACTAATAATCATGTTGGTGATATTCTATCTTCATGATTTCCATACAAGTCTTGAGGGCATCTACAAAATGTATCAAATTATAGTGTTGTACTTAAAAAAATATACTCATCTATAAAAACTATTAGTTTTAAATTCACCTTTCTGCATTTCTTTCTTTCTTTTTCTTTTTTTCTTGCCCAGGGAGACTGTGTATGCTTGCCATTCATGTTTCATGTTTTCTTATATTTATTTGGCCTTGTTTTGTATTACATAACTGCTTTATAGAAAATTATCCCTCCATTTAATTAGATGTCAGTTGGTGGAATTACAACGTCGATGTTTTTCTAAGAATCGTTTGTCTCTACTGTCCTTTTCCTTTCTCTCTCTTTCAAGAGCGATGGCTCCGTGGTCTCAGTCGCTCTGTCTTAAATTTCCTTTGAATTGCATTTTGAGATTTTGATAGAAAACATGTCACAGAAATCCAATCAATACATAAAAATGTCCTGATGCCTTTCAGAGCTGACAAAGATAAAAATGATTCTCAGGCACGTCGGGTGATTTCTGAGGCAGTGCCACTGTTTGGGCTTTAAAATGAGGGAAGACTGAGGAGCAAAGCTCAGATTCTGTTGTTATTGTTAGTGGAGACTGTGGTATATGTCCTTGGTTGTCTTCTCAGGACACGGAATTGTCATTCTTTTTGGCTGATGGCACATATTTGTCCCTTTTTCACATGTATCTTTTTTTTTTTTTGTACCATCACTTGCACTTTCTCTTTCAAGGAAATCTAATGACTGATTTATACTTAAGTGTGATACTTTTGAAATACCATCACACTTCTAACATTCCTGTGAGACTAACTGAGGCCTCTGCTATAGGTGATGATGGTGACCCTCACCGAATCCTCTTTTTCTTTCTTCTTGCTTACCTAAACTGGTGTTGTCTAGAACATGTCTTGATTAAATCTCCAGGACCCAAATCTTGTCACAGAGTTGACATCCAGAGAACTTGGATTAGCGGTTCTCTGTGAGACTGAGTTCAGCTCACTTGTTTGGCTTGTACAACTTTGCCCTGCTACCTTCCCTTCATTGTTAGGTCATATTTATTATACATACTGAAAGATAAATGGCCCTGGTGGCTGTGCTGGTTCCCACATGGAAAGGTCACGGTCATGACAGAACCCAGTGTTAGCTTTCAGAGCTTTATCAGGAGGGAAAGGGTGGGAGGGAAAAGAAGAGAGCCAGGCCTAGAGAGAGAGAAAGATGGTGGGGTGTGGGAAGAAGGGAGCAGAGCAGAGCAGGCAGCAGAGAGCAGAGAGAGAGCATGGGGTTCTGCATCTGGCTTTTAAAGGTGTGTACATAGTTGCTAGCACCCCCTGATAATGTAAGATGCAAGACCCTGAGCTGTGCATGTACAGGAGTGAGGGCAGGATCCTAACACACACAGTGAACGGTCTCTTGAGGGTCACTTAACAGTGCAATTTCATGTCTGATGTAAATAGACTGTGGATGTTCACCAAGTAGTAAACAGTACAAAAGAGACTGCGATTTTATACAGATTCTGCACAGTTCTAGGAGGTGTTCTCACCAGTGGGTTGTGTAGGGCATGAGAGAAATGAGGCATCACCATATCAAGAACTAAATATGTAGACATCTGCCTTAATCATCAGGGATTCTGTAAGTTCTAAAAATAGCAATGCCCAATGAACAAATGCTGCCAGAAATTTGAATTATTGAATGACAGCTGGAAAGACTTGATCAGTTATGAATTGTGATGACATTATTTGTTGATTTGTTTTTCTTCAGTGGTAATTCTTATCAATAATCACAGAACATTTGCCATGAGAGTCAAGGGAAAACTCAGCAGAATTCCATAGGAAAAGACAAATGCTGCCTTGGTCATGAGTAATTGTTCTTACATGAACGTGCTTCAGTCTTAAGCAGTTATAGAATGCGTAGTATTGTCCTAAGGATGAATGTGCCTTTGAAAATGTGGAAACCATAGGCAGAACGGATCTTTAATCTTGTAGGATCTAGTTCAACAAACATTTTTCCCTATGGAAAATCATACACATAGCTGTTTGATGTAGCTTTGTAAACTTGTAAGAGAATAATTTATTATCATTTTTACTTATCTTAAAATGAAATTGTGGGTCTATGTGGCATTTTATAGAAATCGATTTTACAATGGTGACATTTTATGTCACTCTGTATAGAAGATAACAGGAAGGAGTACAATAGCAGGCACAGTGTAACCGCAGAAACATGGCTACGTGTATACACTCATTCCAGTGCCATTACAGGCAGAGTTACGGGTGCGCACTTGGGCAAGTATGCATCTATCAGTCTGTATGTCTGTGTAGCTCTGTGAGATGCATGGAAGTTGTGTGCTCTTAAGAAATTAATCAGTTCATACTAGGGTAATAGAAAGATGATTCCACATATTGCAAACTAGGATTAAATATTGATTTCACTGGAAGACAATGAATTAGAGAACGAAATGGTTCTTTTGCTCTCATATTAAAGTTTATGTGTTACCATCAAGCTCTCAAACCTAAGGTTTTATACAAAACTTTTCCTTGAATATGAAATGGGATTGATCTTTCCTATGAAGGGTTTATATTGTATCAGTCATAACGTCACCCTCAAGTCCTTAGTGGAATGAATTTATACCACACTAGTTACTTTAATGTTAGAAAAATAAATTATTTTTTATTTTTATGTGTATGGGTGTGTATGTGTGTAGCTGGATTTTCTTTGGCTTACCTGCACCCAAATAATGACACAGAGACTACCTCATTTTTTATACATAATTTCTTTATTGATTCTTTGAGAATTTCACATCATGTACCCCAGTTCTGCTCACCTTCAAGTCCCCACATATCCTCCCTTTACCCCTACAGCATCCTCCCCAAAGAAAATTAAAAAATCAAACCAAAACAAAACACAGCAAGCAATCAAACAAACCAAAACAAGAATAAAACAAAACAGAAACAAAACACCTCTTTGCTTGTCCATCTTTCTTGCTTCTCTTACACCTCTTCGTTGATACTGGTGGCATTGGGAGCAGTGTTCCACGTAGTATACCCCTTTGCCTGTCGCTGGACCCTGTAGCAAGAGAGCTGGCCCTGACCCTCAGAGAAGAACTGACCCCTGCACTGGGGAGAAATGTTGCCCCACCACAGTTAAAAGAGAATGGACCCTGATGGCTTGGGGATAGGGGAGCTGTCTCTGGCCCCTGGCCTAAGGTGGGCAGGCCCAGTGACGCAGCTTGACCAACTCAACTACTACCCAGCCATGCCTTGGGTTGGCCCTCCCTAACATCTACCCCATCTAGGACCTACTGCAGCTCATGAAGTAATTGGTCCTGTGGAATGATACACAAAGGATCTCCATGACTTGGGGAGGTCGAAGGCTATCCCAAAGGAATTTCAGTGAGGATCAAGTGATGATGGTATGCCAGAGGCCTTGAACCAGACTAATGACATGGAGACTTCATAATTTTGAAAAATTGGCCTTAGCTTAGACTTGTTCTCAACTAGTTCTTATAACTTAAATTAACCCGTTTATATTAATCTACATTCTGCCATGTGGCTCATTACCTCTCCTTAGTACTACACATTCTACTTCCTCTTCATCACGATGGTGAATTCCTGCCTCTTAGATTCTTTCCCAGAGTTTCTCTCTTTCTCCAGGAGTCTTGCCTATCCTCTCCTGCCTAGCTATTGGCCATTCAGCTCTTTATTAAACCAGTCAGAAGGTACCTTAGGCAGGTGAGGTAAAACAGAGACACTTCTTCACACAGTGTGGTCAAATATCCCACAACAGGGGTGCATGCATGTGCTTGTATGCACATGCATGGAATGCCAGAGGAGGGTATTGGTTCTCATGCTCTATCATTGTCTGCTTTATTCTTTTGAGGCAATGACTCTCACTGAATCTGGAGCTAATCTGACAGCCAAGAAGCCCTGGGATCTCTATGTCCTTCCAGACAGCACTGAGGTTATAAAGAAGTGCGTTGCCACAGCTGACTTTTGAAGTGGGTGCTGGATTGGTTCCTTATGCCTGTGAACTAGACACTCTTACCCACTGAGTAATCTCCACAAACCTTGAAAAAATAAATTTGATATACCAGTCTAAGTTTGTTCCCTTGCTCTTGGGAAATGGTTGAAAAGAGGCCACCTCATTCTTAGCTTTTATTTTCTGGGAGGGTTTACATTCACAGGGTAAAAGTGAAGCATCTTTTTCACAGCTGGACAACTCTGGTTTGCTTGATCCCTCACTAAGAATGAGATTACTAAGAGGGTGGCTTGATTTTTTCCCCCTATGATTCCTGTCAGAATTTTTCTCTCTTATTCCATCTCTTCTGACACCTCTACCTCCACCGTCTTCCATCCTTAAATAATTACTACAATAGAGCCTTTGCCCCTTATATACAGTTAGGAGAACTCTTAAAAATCTACTTGGTGAATATTGCATAGTGATATAAATGGTTGCAACCTGGCCATGGAACATAGCATTTTGGAATTACTGTCCAAACCTCTAGGGAAATGATTACATTGAGTGCCATGGTGTGGATACTAACCATTCCCTTCTGTATCATGCATGCATTTCCTTAGTGCCGAAGTTATATCCAGATGAATGCGGCAAACTAGACCCTCGCGTTCTTTCTCCTTTGCTTCCGTCTGAAATAAAGCAGTGTTCAACCATACTTCAATTCTGCTGTGCACATTTCTCACTGTCTGCCCTTTAAATTCTAGAGCTTTCATCTATCATCCCAACACCTATTCCAAGAGGAGAAGCATTCCCAACTCTTCAGCTTTTGCACTAAAACATCCATCTAGCCCCTGCTTTAATACAGGTGAGCGGACTCACTGGAGACCCTGTTTTCCAAGGTGTGTTCATGTTTGTGTGAGTGCGCACGCACACACACACACACACACACACACACATGCTTATTTTTACACTGTTGTGTACATCTGTCACACAAAACAAAGTAGGTGGGTACTTGAATGCAAGAAAAGTATTCCTATGTTTTTGTTGTCATTTCCTAAATGTTAGTCTTCAAACATGGTTGAAGAAAAGTCCCTTCTATAGTTGAAGCTTTAAGTTGAGCGCCTGCGTTCTTCTTCACTGGAATCACTAACTACCTGGGTCTCAGTATCTTTCCTTAAACAGTAGTTGTCTTAAAAAATTATGTATGAATTCATCATTTACTTGCCTTTTTCTTTTAGTCTACACTTTGCATTCATAAGCTTCTTGACTGTTAACTAATTTGGGGCCAGCATTCACTTTCTATGCACGCGCACGCACACGTGTGTGTGTGTGTGTGTGTGTGTGTGTTCATTCTTTTTATTATTTATTTATTTATTTTTCTCTTATATATTACATCCCAATCTCTGTTTTCCCTCTTTCTTTTCCTCCCATTGCCTCCACCCACCCCTTCTCTCCCCTCTCCCATCCACTCCCTCCTCCATTTCCCTTTAGAAAAGGGTAGGCCTCCCAGGGATATCTACCAAATATGGCATATCAAGTTGCAATAAGATTAGGCACCTCCCCTCATATTAAGGCTGGATGAGGTGACTCAGGGTGAGAAAAAGGGTACCAAAAGAAGGCAAAAGAGTCAGAGACAGCCTGTTCTCACAATGGTAGGAGTTGGATAAGAAGACCAGGCCAAACAACCATAACATATATGAAGAGGGCCTTGGTCAGACCTCAGGCAGGCTCCCTGATTGTTGATTCAGTCTCTGTGAGCTTCTGTGAGCCCAGGTTAGTTGACTCTGTGGTTTTTCATGTGATGTCCTTGTAACCCCTGGCTTCTACAATCCTTCCTTCCCATCTTCTGCAGGATTCCTGAGATCTGCCTGATGTTTGGCTGAGGGTCATCATCTGTTTTCATCAGTGGCTGGGTGAAGTCCTTCAGATGATAATTATGCTAGGCTCCTGTCTATGAGTATAGCAGAATATCATTACGAATCGTTTTATTGATTTTTTTCCCTCTGTTTTTTTTTTTTCTTTTTTAACCTTCTGTGGTTTTTGGTTCCATCCTAGGTTTCTGAGATATCCAGCTTCTGGTTCCTGACTCTCCTGGCAGTGTCAGAGGTGGGCTGCCTGTAATGGCATAGGTCTTAAGCTGGGCTGGTCTGACCACTCCCCCGAATTTCGCTGGACCTTTAACACAGCACATCTTGAAATCAAGTCAAATTGTAGGTCAAAGGTTTTGAGGCAGAGTTGGGTCCCAATCCCTCCACTGGAAATCTTACCTGGTTACAGGAGATGGCTGGTTCAGGCTCTGTATCCTCTATTACTAGGAATCTTTGCAAAGGTCACCCTCATAGATTCCTAGGAGCTTCCACTGTGCTAGCTTTATACCTCAACCCCCAAGTGCCTGCTCTCCAATTCCAGTACTCCCTCCCTACAAAATTCTCCCTATCTAATCCCTCCTGTTCCAATCCCCATCTGTCCCCAATTGACCCATAATTTCTATTCTATTTCCCCTTCCCAGGGAGAGTCATGATTTTTTTCAAATTCCATCCATTTGCCTACAAATTTCATGATGTCATTGTTTTTAGCAGCTGCATAATACTCCATTGTGTTAATGTACCATATTTTCTTTATCCATTCTTTGGTTGAGGGATATCTAGGTGTTTCCAGTTTCTGGTTGTTATGAATATAGCTGTTATGAATGTAGTTGGTCAAGTGTCCTGTGGTAGGATGGAAGTCCTTTGGATATATGCCTAAGAGTGTTATAGCTGTGTCTTGAGGCAGTTCTCATGAACTGCCATATTGATTTCCATAGTGGCTATACTAGTTTGTACTACCACTAGCAATGGAGAAATGTTTCCCCTTGCTCCATATCTTTACCAACATGAGCTGTCACTTGTGGTTATTTTATTTATTTATTTATTTATTTATTTATTTATTTATTTACGCCACTCTGACAGTTAGTTATAAGATCTCAGAGTCATTTTGATTTGCATTTCCCTGATAGCTAAGGGTTTTGAACCTTTTTTTTTCATTTTTCTTTATTAAGAAATTTTCTACTCACTCCACATGCCACCCACAGATTCCCCCTTCTCCCTCTTCCCACCCCTTAGCCCTCTCTCTCAAGCCACCCTGCATCCCCACATCCCCCAAATCAAGGTCTCCCATGGGGAGTGAGCAGAGCCCAGTACACTGAGCCTAGGCACGTCCAAGCCCCTTCCCACTGCACCAAGGTTGTGCAAGGAATCACTCACAGGCACCGGATTCCCAGAAGCCTGCCCATGCAGCAGGGACAGATCCTGATTCCCTGCCTGGGTGCTCCCCAAGCAGTTCGAGCCAAACAACTGTCTTCCTTATCCAGAGGGCCTAGTCCAGTCCCATGGGGGCTCCACAGCCACCAGCCCACAGTTCATGGGCTTCTTTTTTAAGTGCTTCTTGGCCATTTGAGATTCCTCTGTTGAGAATTTTTTGTTTACATATGCACTCCATTTAAAAATTGGATTGTTTGGGTTATTTCTCATGTCTAGTTTCTTGAGTTCCTTGTATATTTTGGAAATCAGCCCTCAGTTAGAAGTGGAATTGGTGAAAATCATTTCCCATTCTGTATGCTGCCATATTTTCTTATTGATGATGTCCTTTGCCTTATAGAAGCTTAGCCATTTCATGTCTCATGTATTAGTTGATCTTGGTGCCTGCACAATTGGTGTTCCATTCAGGAAGTTGTGTCCTGTGCCAGTGTGTTTAAGACTATTTCCCACTTTCTCTTTTATCAGGTTCAGTGTACCTTGTTTTATGTTGATGTCTTTGATCCACCTGGACTTGAGTTTTGTGCAGGATGATAAATATGGATCCATTTGCATTCTTTTACATGCTGACATCCAGTTTGACCAACACCACTTGTGGAAGACACTTTCTTTTTCTGTTGTATATTTCTGGCTTCTTTATAAAAAAAAAATCTAGTTTCCAAAGGTGTGTGGATTTACATCTGGATCTTCAGTTCAATTCTGTTGATCAACCTGTCTATTTTTATGACAATATCGTGTGGTTTTTATTGCTACAGCTCTGTAGTGTAGCTTCAAATCAAGGATGGTGATACTTCCCAGAAGTTCTTTTATTGTACAGAATTGTTTTAGCAATCCTGTTTTTTTTTCATATGAAGTTGAATTGTTCTTTCAAGGACTGTAAAGAATTGTTTTGGAAACTTGATGGTGATTGTATTGAATCTGAAGATTGCTTCTGGTACGATGGCCATTTTTACTATATTAATCATAGGGTTCCATGATCATGGGAGATATTTCCATCTTCTCCAATTTCTTTCTTCAAAAACTTCAAAGTTCTTGCCATACAGGTCTTTTATTTGCTTGCTTAAGATTACCCCAAGATATTTTATATTATTTGTAGCTATTGTGAAGGGTGTTATTTCCCTGATTTCTTTCTCAGCCCATTTATCATTTGTAAATAAGAAGGCTATGGATTTTTTTTTAGTTAATCTTATGTACAGCCACTTCACTGAAGATGTTTATTGGTTGTAAGAGTTTCCTAGTATAATTTTTGGGGTGTCTTATGTATACTATCATATCTTCTGCAAATATCCATACTTTGAATTCTTCCTTTCCAATTTGTATCCCATTGATCTCCTTTAGTTGTCTTGTTGCTCTAGCTAGAACTTGAGGTACTATATTGAACAGGTATGGAGAGAGTAGACAGCCTTCTCTTATTCCTGATTTTACTGGAATTGTTTTGTTTCTCTCCATTTAATTTGATGTTGGCTATAGGCTTGCTGTAAATTGCCTTTACTATGTTTCAGCAAATACCTTGTATCTCTCATTTAACCTTAGTAGGTGGTATCTATCAAGAAAATTGTTCATTTCTTTTAGGTTTTCTAATTTTGTGGAGTACATGTTTTTAAAGTATGACTTAATGATTCTTTGGATTTCCTTGTTGTCCTGCTGTTATGTCCTCCTTTTCATTTCTGATTTTGTTAATTTGGATATTCTCTCTCTCTGCCTTTTAGTTAGGTTGGATAAGAATTTGTCTACCTTGTTGATTTTCTCAAGGAACCGACTCTGTTTCATTGATTCTTTGTGTTGTTCTCTTTGTTCTTATTTTGTTGGTTCAGCCCTGAGTTTGATTATTTCCTATTATTTTCTACCTCTTCTTGGGTGTGTTTTCTTCTTTTTGTTCTAGAGCTTTCAAGTGTGCTGTTAAGTTGCTAGTATGAGATGTCTCCAATTTCTTCATGCAGACATTTGGTGTATGAACTATCTTCTTATCACCATTTTGATTGTGTCTTATAAGTTTGGGTATGTTATACATTCGTTTTCATTGAATTCTAGGAAATCTTAAATTTCTTTCTTTATTTTTGCTTTGACCCAACAGTCATTCAGTAGGGAGTTG
The DNA here is from genome assembly GCA_902168405.1 of Peromyscus aztecus. Taxonomy (NCBI): domain Eukaryota; kingdom Metazoa; phylum Chordata; class Mammalia; order Rodentia; family Cricetidae; genus Peromyscus; species Peromyscus aztecus. The sequence continues at coordinate 3,296 of CABHPQ010162106.1, read as the reverse complement.
TTAGTTTGTAGGCTTTCTGTTGTTTCTGTTGCTGTTGAAATCCAACTTTAATCTGTGGTTGTCTGATAGAATACAGGGGGTTAGTTCAATTTTCTTGTATTTGTTGAGAGTTACTTTGTTACTGTATATGTGGTCAATTTTGGAAAAAGTTCCATGAGGTGCTGAGAAGAAGATATATTCTTCTGTGTTTGAATGGAATGTTCTGTAGACATCTGTTAGGTACATTTGAGTCATAATGTCTGTAATCTCCATTATTTCTTTTTAGTTTTTGTCTGGGTAACCTGTCCATTGGTGAGAGTGGGGTATTGAATTCTCCCACTATTATTGTATGGGATTCCTTGTGTGAGTTAAGCTTTAATAATATTTCTTTTACAGATGTGGTTGTCCTTGTATTTGGGGTATAGAAGAATGCATTACTTCTATAAAATCATCTTTAAAATTTCTGATTATCAACATGATTTCTCTGCTGTTGGGCTTCTTATTTTATTATTTTATTTTATTTTAATATTTGTGCCTTTCACCTTTAAAATTCACCATTTATCATTTTAAAAAATATTTCTCCTTATATATTTGAAGGAACATTTTCTTTCCCCTAACTTTCAATGCAATTTCTTTAGTTCTTCATGTATAAGAAGATGCTTGGAAGTCTTTATTTGCCACATCTGATTTCTGGTCTCCTTTGAAGTCTAAAGTATTATTCTCCATGGTTCACTGTTTCTTGGTGTGCTTCACTTTCAAACAATTGAGTCAGATGTGTTAGATATTGCAGCAAATCTGGATACCAAATCTTCTCTTTTCTTATCCTCTGGCATTTACTTTTTCTGTCTAGTTGCTTGATTAGACTAATTTAGTGAATTATTATTATTATTATTATTATTATTATTATTATTATTATTGCAATGTGCTGCCTTAGAAATCTCAGCTTACATTTTTTCTCTCCATTTATCTGTAAGTCTGGGTTTACCTGGCTAGATCTTCTAGCAGGAAAAGGTATCTGCACCATGACAGACAACATTTGGACCCACATGATGGAAGGAGAGCACCAGCTTACACATTTTGTCCTTAGATCTCTATACACATGCTGTGTCAACTTTGCACAAGAATGCACACATAAACATGAGAAAATAAATATTATCTGTTTTGAAAGCTTAGAAGCCTAAGAGTTGCCCATAGGGTTGGCATTACACAATAGTCAATGTGGAGCAATGGAAAGACGGCCTGCTGATGTGCACTGACTTTGAAATATATCCAGAATAGCTCTTCCATTTCAGGGACTTGAAGAATGTGGAAACTAATGGGAGATGGATGTATCACAAGTCCTGGGAGATAGATGCTTGAGTGTCAGCTCATTTTATCTGTCTTTCTAGTTTCTGTAGATGCTGCACAAATGTGGTTTGAATTTCAATTGTTGTAAGTCTTTTCATCAATCTCTAGAGACAGTGACTGATTAACTTTGTTAAATTTGACCAGTTGAAAAGATACCCTTCTGAGGAAGACATTTCTCTGAACTTTTCACATTGTCATTCCAGAAATCTCTAATCTGAAATCATTATATTTTATTTAAAATTTGCATATTCATTATTAAAAACATTAAATGAATCTATTATACATTTATCTAGCCTAGAAATAAACTTTTTTTCATGATTTTGTTACTTTCATATTATATTAATGACTCAAACCATCTTTAACATCTTGATATGTCTCTAATCTAACTTGCACAATTCTATTTAAAGTTATATATTATCTTCATTCATCCATTTTTGGTCACCTGTTATTACTACTATATTAAGAACAACCTATGTAAAATAGGAATCATTACAGTTGCCTCCTCAATCTTTTCATGATTACTTATAGAACATACTATGTGATCCTGTTGTGGGTTTAGTTTTGTCCTTCTATGTCTCCATAGGTGAATAACCCATGGAGTTTCATCTCTTCTCTTTGATATCTTTTCAATCTGTGTCTCCCAACTGTGGCATTTCTTTAAGTTTATCTTTGTGCATATAGACTGCCTATTTGTCCAGAATGACTACCTTCCTTTCTCTTCATCAAATTTATTTATTTTTCTAATCATGTTCAGGCATTCTGTACAAAAAGAAGAGCTCCAAGGTCCCCTAAGTTGGACTAAGTGCCTCTTTTATGCTATGTTGGTTCCCATTTCAAAAAAATTTTCTGTATCAGCAATTAGATTTTCTTATCCACAAAAGTTTATCCTTTGAGTTCTGTTAGACTGTGGCTCACCATGTTCTGTGTTTCCAATCCCTTTCTGGCTTTTTATGGTTCTGAATGTGAACACTGAAATCCTTAAATTGACTGGCTGGCTCTGGGTAATCCATCATCTCTCCTTTTCAGGCCTTTGCAGATATTCCTCTTCACTTGGGAATGACCTTTGCTGCTCTGTGCTCCTATCTCTGAACACACACATACCCTATCCTTGTTAACTTTGGTCCTTTTCTGCTCTGTGCTCCTATCTCTGAACACACGCATACCCTATCCTTGTTAACTTTGGTCCTTTTCTGCTCTGACTTCAAATGCTTCTTCACCTGGAAGAGATTCCTTGAATTACGTTAAATACCTTATTTTCCCTAAATACTCCTTTTACTGCTTTTTTTTCCACAACATATTATATGTTTAATGATTATTTGATTCAGCCCTCACCTCACCCCCTGAAGGAAGATGTTAACACTCTGCAAAGAAGAACTGTATTTAATTTTGACATTCTTATACCCATAATGTGTTGTTCATTGTTTGGCACTTAGAATACATTTAATATAATCAGGTTGTGTAAGCTCACAAATGGCCCAATGACTTTTATAATGACAAAATGTTCGGCTCAAACACCCTAGTGTTTCACAGGCTTTCAACTCTGCTTTGTAAACTGAAATTAATGTTCCATAAAACTGATATTAATAAAATATTTAACAATGAAAAATGAAAGCATTTAAAAATATTCAGAACAAATCACATTTATATTCCAGTTTTCTACTGATTTTATTCACAACAAAATGTATTCTATTCAGTATCTACGGCCTGTCATTTAGGTTGAAACATTGTATTCATACAGATTTATGGAAATATCAATTTTACTTGCTCTTAGTAGAAATTGTACTGTGAATTCTTGGTGGGAGGCTTCCATGTTACAGGTCACATTCTAACTAAACCACTTTGTTCTTTAGATACTGCTTACGTGTTGCACCTGCCTTCATATGCAATCATATGGATGACATTCCATTTCTTTCTGGTTCATGGTTTGCTTCTGTGTCTGGCCCCTGTGTTGAAATGTGGACTCATTGGAG
>CABHPQ010162105.1:0-41774 GCA_902168405.1 Peromyscus aztecus | reverse complement strand
TGGGACTGGCAGGTGAAAGAGATTTGTCCTGACCGTGGGCCAGGCAGGAAAACCTCTAGCAACAAATACCATACTAGCTGTCTAGAGAATAGTTTCATAGTATACCTTTCCTGTAAATACCTAATTCTCAACTTTCATCCCTTTGGATCAGTAGGTAGACAGTAAGTTGAATCACAAGAATATTCCATTAATCTAATTTAGTTTCTCTAAGGAAATAAAGGCCTAAACACCTACATATTTCCCAAAGAATGACTTGACCATTTATTGGCATTGTTTTAGTAAGTGCAACTTATTTTTCCTATAGTCACAAAACAAGGTAGTGGGCCAAACTTGTCTATACAAGATTCATTTACATAGTTATTGTGTAGGAAGATCTGCCATGACAATGCATAATACTGTGCAAGTTGAAATGTGCTTGTAGAGTTTTACTACTACCTTAATCATCTATCATAAAATATCACACTGAATACACTTCAAAGATTGGTATAAATTTCTCCAATTGTATCTTGTGCCTAGATCCATCGTTATCATCACTATTAATAGTTCAGAGTCCATAAATTATGCTAGCTAGGTCTTTATGTTTTTTTGACAAACTCTCTTTTGTTAGCAGAAAGCTCATAAGAGTGACAGATATCTTGATGCCCAGAATCAGATTTCTACCCAGAGTACTTAAATAAAATATAAATTAATAAAATAAATAGATATAAAGTGCATATAATAAAAAATACACTTCCCAGTGAGGTTACCTTGCATAAAATCCCTCATTCAACATGACCACCAGGTTTCCATGGCCCATCATAGCCCATCATAGTCCAGAGATTGCTTTTCACCACAGCACACTTTATTTTGGTTTCATGGAAATCATGACATAAGGGCAAGATATCTCAGAGTACAGTATATAAAGTAGATATTATGACATTTTCACAAAGGGAACAACAGTGTTGGAATATTGAAATGAGTATTATTATTATGTTTCCAGTTACTTCTTGTCTTTTAAAAATATTTACTAACGGTATTGAGAGTATTTTAGTTAAAGTTTTTTTATAGTATATTTTAATCACATTTTTCTCTTCTGTCAACTTCTCCCAGATCCTGTTCACCTTCCTACTCACCCAATTTCATGTTCTGTCTCTATCTTTCCAAACAAGACTAAAAAATCAACCAGTTAATCAATCAAACAAGAAAACAAGACAAAAACATTCCAAAACAAAGATACAAAAGAAAAAAAACCCACAAAATAAACATGGAGTTAATTTTTTGTAGGCCAACTAGTTCTGGGCATGGGACATGCCCTGGAGTATGGATGATACACTTAGGACCTAAGGGACATAGCAATGAAATGACTTCTTATTTTTATTCTTCGAAATTAAAATATAATTACATTATCTACTTTCTGCTTGCTCCCTTTAAATCTTTCCGTGTGTCCCTCTTGCTTTCTCTCAGTCATCTCTATTTCTCTAATTTTTATTATGTATTATATGTGTTCATTTCTAAATAAATGAATAAAACATTCTCAGTCCTTATAAAGTTACATGCATGCGAATGATTTTTAAAGACAAGTCATCCCTCCCCTGACTTTTATTACCCACTAACATCTTCCTTCTACTACAATACAATTGCTTTTTCAAAAACAAAGCTGTCTTCCATGTGCTCATGCTAAGTTAATGCTAGAACAGCTTTCATGCATACTCTTCTGTTATACTGGAGATCAGTGCCTGTCTACTGGATTAGCCCTGTTCCCTTACCTTTGTTATTCATCGTTTGTGTCCTTCCGATTTCTGCAAACTCAAATCTTCCCTGATTACCATAGCAGTTCTTTCCATTTGAGTTGTCTACCCATCTACGCTTACTCACTTTGGCTAAAGAAGAGGCACATCATTTTAAAAACTTAGAATTATGAAAATCTTGGAATGGAAATAAAGACTCTAACATCCCCTTTCTTCTTCATCACTCACATCCTTATCATTCTTCATTTAATTTTTATACTTAAAATATTTACCTCCTCTTTTAAATATGAAATGTTTTTAAACAAACTCCCAACCTGTGGTTTGACCTGTGTCGTGTATTTCGGTTCATATTTTTAAGATATGTGAATCACTTCTGAACTTTTAAAGCATGTGGAGATTTTCTTGTATAACCACAATGCAGTTTGCAGTTTTAGGTGTATTCAAGTTTTCCTTTTAGTTCCCAAAATTAGTTTTATTTGTTTAAATTCAAATACAAGTTAAAAAAATTCATTTAATTTAATCACATTTCTTGGAATTCTTTTGATGTAAGACAGTTTGTCCTCTTTCACCTTTCTTGATGTTAAGAAAATCATGTCAATTTTTCTTTGTATTTGTTTTCCTTTTTCCCTTTTGGAGACAAGGTTTCCTGAAGTTCAAGCTGGCCTCATATCCCTCATGTGGATGAGAATTGCCTTGAGTTCCTGATTTTCCTGGCTCCCGTTTTGTAGTGCTGGGATTACCACCATCCCTGGTAATGCCAGTAAGCTAGGAGCATGCTCCAATTTCTTAATTTTTTGAAAAATCTATGTATGTATGTATGTATGTATGTATCTATCTATCTATCTATCTACTATCTATCTACTATATGGTTTTGTTTACATGTTTTCTATATGGAAATAATATTAGAAGGCTTTGATTGTAAAGTATTTGTTTTGGGAAGTAAATTGGGGGTAAAATACATTCTTAATATTGCATTACATATATATTTTATGTCTTATTGTTCAAAATTTAGTGACAGTTAAATCTACCTAAGACATTTTGTCATTAAGCCCTGATCCCTCCACTGTAAATTCTTTAATGCCTTATACTGAGTTGTCCCCAACTCATAATCAGATACAATGACTTATATTCTTGGAGTTTATGTGGGAGGTATTAAGGATCCTCAGTGACTGAGGGTGAGAAAGCAAGAAAGAAAAACCAAAACAATAGTCATGATCAGTACTAGTGCAGTGGGCAGGGGAGCTGGAGTTTGCAAGTTCGCTGAAAATTGCAGAATATACTTGGAGTTATCTTTGGAAAGATCATTCATTGGGGCATCTACTTATAGGCTCTTGATGTCTTTTGGTAAAGGATTGCTTCTGGCCATTTTAGTCTTTCCCCTTTCCTACCATCTCTGCCTTTTTCCTCCTTAAAGTGTTCTCCATCACTCATGCATTACTTTCAAACAATTCTTTAATGTAGTCTTTATAATCTGTCTTCTTAAAAAATCTGTCAGAATGGTTGAGATCAATAAAATAACCGGGGACAAATGCTAGAGAGGAGGTGGGGAGAGAGCAATCCTCATTTATTCATTTACTGCTGGAGGAATTGCATATTGGTGCAACAACTGTGTAAATCAACATAGAGAATTCTCATAAAGCTAAGAATAAGCATTTGACCTAGTTATACTACCACTTGGCATATTCACTAAGTACTCAGCTTCCTACTTCACAGATACTTTCTCAGCCATAGTCATTGCTGCCCTGTCCACACAATGAATAGAGAAGGGAAAAAACCTAAATGCCTTTCAGTTGATGAATGAATAATGAATATGTGACACATATACACAATGTAATTCTATTCATCTGTAAAGAAAAAAGAAACTATGAAATGACAAAAAATGTATGGAACTAGAACACATTATACTGATGGAGGAAATTCAGACCCACTAGACAAATGCCACATGTTCTCTCTCTCTCTCTCTCTCTCTCTCTCTCTCTCTCTGAATTATTTATTATTTTTATTTTATGTACATTAGTATTTTGCCTTCATGTATGCCTATGTGAAGATGTCAGATCCCCAGGAGCTGGAGTTACAGAAATATGGATGCTGGAAATTAAACCCAGGTTCTCTGGAAGAGCAGCCAGTGCTCTTAACTGTTAAGCCACCTCTCCACCCCCCCCCACACACACATTCTCTTCTTAGTTGTAGACTCTAACTTCAAATCTTTCTATATAAGAATATACAGTGGAATTACCACCTCTGGTAAGGCTATAGGAACAAAATCTCCCAATCAGAGGCCAAGTGGTCAAATACCTGATCCTGTGAGGAACATTTCCCATACAAACTCACTAAGAGCAGGTTGTCAAACTTATGGCTACTATAGTGGTGTGGAATGCCAGTTTTTTTATTATTATTATTTTGTTGTTGTTGTTGTTATAACCAGAAATTTGCATTGAATATTTCTAGCTGCAAATCAAAACACAAACTTTTATTTATAGAACAATGTTATTAAATTTCAAATCAATTAAGCAATCATTAGCAATCTTACTCTAAAACAATATTTATTAGTATTGTGTGTCTGTGTGATGAATGGAGTCTCATGTGAAGGTGTAGGTTTAGTTCAGAGGACAAGTTTATGGACTTCATTCTCTCCTTCTACCATTATGAGTGTTCCAAGGATTGAAATCATGTCATCAGGCTTCTATACCATCTTGCTGTCAACTCTCCATCCACATTAGTCTTGTGTAGATGATTTTACATCCATGAGTACAGTGTCTTACTTCTTACTTAAATCAACAAATTCATTTTTCACAAACTGATATATTTCTGGGTAAGCTTATGCATATTCATTTAAATTTAAAGTTTGATAGTACTTTATATAATATCCTTTAATCTATAATATTATTTTGCTAATTATTTTCTTCAGTGATATCATTGTATCTTATTTTATTAAAATATATTATTTTTCTTAAACACTCTGTAGGCTCTTATTCCAGAAATAAAAAGGCTTTTATTTCTTGACTTCTTAATACTTTATTAGCTTTGTAAGGAAACATTTAATGATAGTGCAATATATTGCTTGTAATGGTGTTTTCTCACTAACATAAGTAGAAGTAACATGAGCTTTTTTCTCATATATTATGCTAGATTTGGTGGTTGATATATATGTAACATGCTTATTAATATGCTATTCAATATCATTACTCTGAATTAATTAATCTGATATATTATCATGTATATTTCACAAAAATTACATTTCTTTGTCTTAATTCAAATCTGAGTGACTTTTTAAAAAATCTATTTTCTCTTTTTGGTGCTTGGGATTTAACTCACTTTTTTTAATAATAGGAAAACATTTTAACACTGAGTACCTCTAGGCAACCTCAACAAGTTTATAAATAAAATTTGCCTATAGCACTTTTTGTTAACATTCAGGATGTTTTGCTCTAAACGTTGTTTGTCTTTGTAAATTGCTTTAATTATTACCTTGCCAGAATTCTCCTTGGCCTACTGTAAATACATACAATTACAGATGATAGTTTTGAGCAACATGTACTGATTATGATAAGCAATTCTGAAGCATTAAATAATATATAGCACTGTGATTAAAATTCAAATATTTGTGAGTTTTTTTGCATTCTATTTTGACAGTCTGCAAACACAAGGGAGAAAAGGCCTGAACACACAATCTATTGACTTTAGGACATAGCAGCATATTGGCTGAAACAAAAAGTCTATCATCGTCCAATGATGGAGCCGTTCGTAAACTTGCTGGGTACTATTCATTGTTCCACCTCTCATTCCTTCTCCTTGTTGAGATTTCTGCTCCTTTTTTGTATATAAGAATCACACACAGAATATCCCAGCTTTTTCTCCTTTGATGACTTCAATGTGAATCTGCCTTCATGCTAATTTGGGTGATGCATGCTCTCTGGCAGATTACTTCTGCTGCTTCAGTGTCTTATAAGTGCGGATCTTCCACAGGCATGAGCGTTTTGAAGCTCTGTCATAGTTGAAACTGTGAAGCACCAAAGACAGCTTCCATTCTCATGTTAGCAAAGGCAATTGTCAGTCACTTGAAACCCCTGTGATTGACAGCTAATAAAAGACATGAAGCTGACCTCCACCTCCTCTTTAAAAAGTCTCTGTGTCAGAACGTAGTTTTCCATGAGACCCTTCAGTGCATTTCCTTGTGAGGCAAAATTCCTATTGCATTTCAAGAATAAGATGGAAATATATAATTGATAAACCCGTAAGCTCACACATTCATAAATAAAAATTTTAACATGCCAAAGGGTAGATTCATTTTGAAGTTGACATAATCCTCTCCTGCAATTCATAGCAAAGGTATCTGTCTAGGGCCAGGTCCACTCCCTACTGCATTAATTAACCAGGGAGAAAGAGTCTCAGATGAAACTTTTATGTCAGCAAGGTATCAGAGATTCATCACAGTGTGCAGCTTGACTTCATGTTGACAGATGGAGAGCCTGTGATCTTTTGTACCATTAACTTGAAAACTTGAAAGTAGCACCAGCCTGTGGTAGCAGCAGACACGCATTTAAAGTTACACATCAGAATCATTGTCATTTGAAAAGCTCATTTTCAATCCTCTTTCCCGTTGTACCATATGATGGACCTGATTTCATACTCAAACTTTTGTATTTTGGGAAAATTGTCACCGTCACTGGAGCATTTGGATTTTATCCCTCAGATTTTAGACCTTTACTTTTTAGCAAAAGTGGTGAGAAGAGATTATTAATGAATTCAAATTAGCTTATATGCTCCCATACTAAAATCTAAAGGAAGTTTGATGGTTCACAGTCCAAATTAGTCCTTACTATGGCACAGTTATTGCTCACGTTTTGTTTCATAGGACTTTGTAGGGAATTGCCAAAAACGCATTAGATAAAAAATAGTTGCCTTGAAGCATTTACATCTATCCCAGGAAATATAAAATCTTATCCATTTGGTGTACTTCCTTAGTTGATCATAATAAAAATTATTCTTGAGGGTGCCAAGACAGTCACATATTGTAAACTCCTTGTGTGTCCTCTGTCAATTTACTGTGTGATTTCAATGATGAAGCCATGCCTTGCTTTCTGCTTTCTCCTTTCTCTCCTCTCCAGTGTTTTTCTCCAGCTACTCCTTGTTGAGGGTTTTGTTCTCTTTGCAGCAGGAGGGAGTTTCCACCCACACCAGCTTGAAGTGTTTTATTAATGTCAACCAAGGATGCAAAACAGAAAGCTTCAATGCTGTTTCAGATGCAGAATTCTCAATATCGTCTCTCTCCTTTCTCCTTCATTCTCCTCTCCTCTCCTCTCTTCTCTTCTCTTCTCTTCTCTTCTCTTCTCTTCTCTTCTCTTCTCTTCTCTTCTCTTCTCTTCTCTTCTCTTCTCTTCTCCTCTCCTCTCTTCTCTTCTCCTCTCCTTATCTTTCTCTCCCTCCCTCTCTCTCTCTCCTCCTTCTCTCCCTCCCTCCCTCCCTCCCTCTTTCTTGGCAAAGAGAGAGTATTGAATATGTTAGCTAGAGATTATAACAAACTACACATTTTTAAAAAATAAAACATCTCATTAAATATTCATCTTAAACATTCAAATGGTATGTATTATTTTTGCAGGTGGCCATGTGGGAATAGTAATAGTCACAAGATGTTAATATGCTATTAACTATTCGATAAATAATTCCTAATGTGGATGCAATTCTAGTCTGTCAGTCCTCAGAATGCATGCTTTTCCAATCACTTTGTGAAGACAGGTAATCATTTCACTTACTAAATATTACTTACTAAGCATTTTTCTGTCTTTTGTAAAATAAGACATCTAAGCCAATGAAGTAAGCACAGAGTTGCTTACTTATATTAACTCATTCTACTTGCTTTTTGTGAAATAAGGCTGCCATTCATTATCAGATATCTATGAATTGAAATGTTGAAGCCTTTTTACTTTAAAAGATTGTCAAGAATTAAAAATAAAATAGACAAAGTAAGATATACCTAATAATAGCCACCAAATGTTATTAGTCTTAATATTTGTACAACCTTATCTCATTTTTTCTGAATTATTTTACTGTTTAGTTTATATGCTGACAGATAAACCTCTTTATTTACATTGGAGTGGACATGTTTCAAGACTTTCTAAATAATCAGTTGTGATTAGCAAACAATTTCCTACCAGGGGAACAATTATTTTGTCTTGAAAGGAATGAAATGAGGATTTTGGTTTCTAGCTTATTACATAATAATGTTTGAAGTATCATGAAATACCTGCAAAAGGAATAATTCTGCATAATTTTCCTGTAGTAATTTCCTCTGAGTTGAAACATTCCATTCTGGAGGAGAGAAGTTCGGGAAACTCAGGAAATAAGTAGATCATGGGTCTTAGGAAGCTCCTGCAAATAATTACAAGACCTCTTCCTTCAATGTTATGGAAATGGTAAGCAATTACTGGCAAAAAGAGACACTAAAAGTGGCCAGTGGGTTGTGATATCTTCCACTCTACCTAGTCAAGTTTTCTGTAAGTTCTGCAGAAAGTACCAGATTTGGAGCATTCATGAATCATTACCCATGCTCGGGTTGGATTTTCAGTGATACATCTGCCTTTGAATTATTCATGCTCCTCTAGTAGTCCCCATACTCTTGTGAGTAACTCCAGCAATATCATTGATTCACCAAGCCAGATTTGGATATAATCATTACTTTGTTCTTTCATCGGTTCCCTCTTTGGGTCAAGTAGGCATTTGTTCATATCAGTGAAATTTATACAACAATATTTTATAAATAGTTCTAAACTCATAAAATTAGCCAGAAAGTAAAAAGGGGGGAAAGGCTTAGGTATAGTACCAATCAATGAAATGGAATAGAACCAAGAAATAGATCCACACAGAATTACCCAAGTGATGTTTGACACATGCAAAAAGGCAACTGTATAAGGTGAGGTTAGATAGTATTTTCAAAGATTAGAAGGAAGGAGTTACTTGTTTTGAGTTATGTTTTTAGCACATAGTCCTTGGCTACCCTGCCTTTGGCCCATGTGAAGAGGCTGCTCACATGGAAACAGAGTGAGGAAGAGTAAGAGGCAAGGGTCTGTGAATGAAACTTTGAAGACTAAAAGGCAGGGTCTTCAAGATGGCTCAGTAGGAGAAGGCACCTGCCCCACAGGCCCATCAACTTGAGTTCAATTCCCAGAATCCAAGTGAGGTGGAAGGAGAAAAGTGTCTCCACCTCTGACCGCTGCATACATGTGATGGTCATGCACATCTTCCAGAATGCATGCACACACACACACACACACACACACACACACACACACACACACGCACACATATACACACACACACAAATAATAACCTGAGTAAAAAAAAATAGATCAAGGGAGACGGTCCATGAAAAATTATTAGATTATAAGATTATTATAATATAATAGAATTATATAATCATATATGATAGGCATATATAAAATGAATATGTGCATTATAATACATATAATATAATTATGAGACTATTATGTATATATAAACTTTCTGTTGGGTTATTAATAGTCATACAGAGTACTAATTTTAGAAATAAACTCCATCTAGTTTCCTGTAAAAAAAAAAAAGAATAGAGGTACAAGTAGACATCAACATACCCTGCCTAAATTGATGCTATGACCCTATTGATGACAATATAATACACTTGTATTATAAAACATGGAGATACCAAAGTGATACTCACCTGGAGTACTGGCTAGCTTTCATAGTGCTGGAAGGTGCTATGCATGCTACCAAGGTAGAGAAGGGATAACTAATTTTACCCTCTGTGAATCCTCCAGGTTACAACAATAACCAGCTTGGAAGGGCAGTCCTGTTATTGCAATAGTGGCATGAACATCATAGGAGCAAGCAACCACTTTCTGATTGGATTGGAGGTCTACTTCACAAGTTGAAATCCATGTATATCACCATTATTTAGCCTGTGGCTAAACAGGTCATAATACATAATGGAGAACCTACTACAATTATTTTATTAAATGGACAAAACGTTTATCTGACTCCTAATGAATTATCATTATACCCACTTCTTACTGTATCTCTCATCCCTCATCAGAGAAGCTTTTATCTTAGATGACAATCAACACAGGTATCCACAACTGATAAAAATGCAAGAATAATGCTCAGTCTGAGAGAGGAAACCTGTAGCACATCCTCTAAACTAAAACCTCAAGGATCAGTCCAAGGGAAAGGCAAAGAGTGTAAGGTGTGGTGGATGACTACAAGAAAATAGAGTTTTATGGATACAGTAAGTCAGTTAAACATATGAATTCCAGCATTCGAGACAGCATGCATAAAACTCACCCAGGTTTGCGTTGGACAAAATTTCAGCATGGTAGAGGGGGAGGCAGGAACAAAGTGCTACGGCTAGTTATGGAGTTATTAGAAATCATTGGCGTCTAGTAGAAAAAGAATCAGTTTTCATCTCCTGATAGGGAGACCACCCTACAGTTAAAGTCAAACATTCAGCAATGTATGGTAACACAAACTGTATTTGATAGGTTAGAAAAAAAGAGGATACAAAGTAGGGTGGGTAATTAAGGGCAGAATGGATCTGGGAGAAGATGGGGGAGGGAGTGAATATGATTAAAAAATATATTGTAGGAAATTCTCAAAGAACTAATAAGAAGTGGGGATAGAAAGAAAAAAATAAAATGAGAGGCAGATATTGCATGTTTAGCAACAAGCACACAATGGTTCACAGGCCTAAAAGTGAAAGACAACACCATAGAATTTCCTAATTCTGAGTAAGGGGAAACTTCATCACACTAGCCATGACTTGCTTGGTAAAATCCCCTAAACATAACATGAATGAAAAAAAAACAGATTTCATTAAAGTAAAAAACAAAACAAAAAAAAACAAATTGCAGTTTTGAGAAAGCTGCTAAATGTATGAGAAAAGATGTCACTGATGGATTTCCTGTACATACAATAACTTCTAAACTTCTTATTGAAAGGCCCCAAATGGTTAACTTTAAAATGAGTCACAACTTTATGTAAACATTTCACCAAAGAGGATATATTTCAAATATGAATAAAAAGGATGCACAATGTCATGCATTGTTAGTGTGGTACAAGTGAAAACAATTAGCAGATACCATGCCCTACCTATTAAGGCCTAAATTCCAGACCCCAGATAACTATAAATTCCACCAAGGTTGTGGAGCAACAGGAGCTTTCATTCATGTTTGCTATGAATGCAAATCAAGACAGCTACTTGAAGAGACATTTGAACAATTTCTTCTTTTCTTTTTTGGAGGGGATGTTCGAGGTAAGATTTCTCTGCGAAGTCCACGTAAGTAATTTCCTATGAAATTAACTATGCTTGTTATTATAACTCCCAACACTTTTCTTCCCTGCTTTAAAAACGGAGAGGGGGGTCTTATGTCCAAATACTTGCACACATATGTTTCTAGTGGTCCTTTCTGTTGGTAATTGACAAAATTCAAAATCAATCAAGATGTTCCTGTGTAAGTAAATGGGTGAAGAAAGTGTGAAAACTTCTGTGTACACAATGCTACTCAGTAATCTTAAGAAATGTGTTGCAAAACATGGAAGATTATGGAGTTGAGATTCACATCATTAAGCGGAAGAAGCATTCTCTATAATTCCAACTTTGAGGCATTCTGGAAAAGCAAAACAGTAGAAATGGGGACAACCTTGGTGGTTTCCAGAGGCTTGCTTGATCAGAAGGAAGAATAAACAAGGGTTACACAGGGTATTTGAAGGACAGGTAGACTATTATTCATGTTTATTTAACAGTGAACACATAGAGATTGGATTCATCATAACTAATGGACTGTCTAATAGAGAGAATGATAATGAAACTTTATATGCACTTAGTTAAAATCTATGTCAGAACTGATTCATCAATTTCAATTCATTATGTTAGTGTAGAATGTTGATATTTGGGGAGGTTGAGTATTTGTAGTAAACAAGGATGAATGGAAATTGTTATTGCTCTCTGGTCAAATTTTCTATAAATTTAAACCTACCTTAGGAAAATATAATATGTAGTTAAAATATTTAAATGTGTATCTTTTGTAAAAAAATTCTAATAATGTTTTGCCACACCCAAGTTGAAATAAAACAGAAAATTACTGTATCATCTAACCTGTTATCTTCTTTTCTTCACTCATTATAAATTTTATTAGAGTCCGATATTTGTAGATAGCAGTCCACAAAACCTCAAATTGATTTGTTTTATTTATTTCTATCTGAAGAGAGCTACAGATTAGTACAATGAACTCACTCTTAACTGGGAAAAAGAACTAGCTGATTCAATTTTGATGCTATACTAAAGCAATGATGAAAATTCAAATGTTTATAAATAATTCTCATTTAACAGACTGATTTATTGTTATATATTGCATGTACCAAATGGGGGGCTGAAAGGGAGACTACTAACCAAAGGCTGTTCAGAAGTCAGACAATTAATCTAGAAAGGGTGTAATTGTCTATTACTATGTGGATCGGGGTAACTGAACCTTCTCTTCCGATATCAGCAAAGTGAGGTGACATGCTTCAGTTACTATCAGTGAGTTCATATAAACAAGATTGGCATAGGGTGCACTTCTACTGTTAAATTTGTTTCAATTTAGTTAGTTTAGTTCCTTTTACTGGTCAATAGATATTGCATTGCGTATATACAATAGGACAACCATATTGAAAAACTTGAGAAATTGGTGCAGAAAATGAAGAATGTGACACTCTACCTGGGGGGGTGGGGGTCAAAACAAAAGCGCAAGGTGAAGTATATGAAAGATAGTGCTAAGGCTAGCAATATCTGCTGCAATATTAAATTGTGTTCAGTTATCAGTTAACAAGTAAACACTCACACACACAGATAGAGACAGAGGCAGAGACACAGACAGACAGTCAGACAGACAGACAGAGAGACAGAGAGAGTTTTGCAGGCAAAGTAGATCAGCATCACTACAAAGAGCTGAAGTAATAAGATGTATTGTGTGCCCCAAGTAAGCATAAAATCCTACAATTCTCAATGGCTTTGTCAAATATTCCTCCCTAGTGCCATTTATCCCTCCTGCTTCCCACTCATCTTGAGATGTCTGCCAACCCATTTTTCCCATTACCCCTTCGTGCCAACTGTGTCCAACTATTTCTCCCTCCACTGTTCCTAGAAAGCTGACCAAAAGGGAGAGACCAACTCACATTTGGTTGTCTGACCCAATCAATGTATTTTCAATACAACTTTCACAGGAGGCTGTGAGATACTCTTCAAAAAAAAAAAAAGAAAGAAAGAAAGAAAGGAAGGAAGGAAGGAAGAAAGAAAAGAACAAACTACAAGAATGAAAGAATGAGAGTTATTACGCTGACAGAAGTTGAGAGTGAATATGATCAAGATAGATACACTGTATGAAATTTTCTAAGAAATAATAAAAATATTACAATATATTATTTTTAAAAGAGTGACCTGAGGACATTTCTGTAGTTATTTTTGTTTCTTAATAAAGCTTCTAGGTTAGAATCTGACTGCTTTTCCACATGTATTTATGATAACCTCTTTATGCCAGCCAACACACTATTCAAACATTCTGTTTATTTCATGTATCTGTAACCCAGATTTCTATCTGATGCTGAATTTTGCTGAAGTTCTCTAAATGTGTGATGTGAATATCTCTTTGTCTTGGGTGACAGCAATAGCCTTTGAGAAACTGAATGCATAGAGAGCAGTAAGCTCCCTTGTCATTTCCTATTTCTTAGAAAATGATACGTATTTAAAGCCTTTTCTCAGATTTTCTTGCTCTGATCTTTAGTTTAGTTTCTGAAATTAGAGTATTTTGCCGTTACTATTACTAAATCTTATCTTGCTTAACCCAGTTCTAGCTATAATTTGCTTTGTCATGAACCTGTCCCTTTGAAAAGCTTTGGTATTTTCAAATACTGCATGTGAAGAAGCTCAGGGAACTTCATATGGAACCTTACAAATTGCTTGAAAATATTTGGACTATTTCCAAGTGTCCTTACACCAGGCTTTTATACATACTGTGGATTCACCCTGAGTCTAATTTCTGTCTTGTTTAATATTACCTTGAGGCATTTCCAATCTGAATATCATCAGAAATGCATAGGACTCTGATTAGACTATACTGCCAAAGGATGACATTGGTTTAGAACAAAGCCTAAATGGATTTCCGAATTGACTCTTCCAGGATAATTCATTTAATTTCCCGAATAACACAGTCTTGTGATTACCCTTATTTTAGAAACAATGTGATCTAAACTTTGGGGACATGAATAGATTATTATTTTGTAATTGAAATTCAAACAGACCTGTAACAAATCAGAAGATTGAGATGAATGAAGTCGTTTGACCAAGATTTGTAATATATACCTGTATGAGAATTGATACTGCAGCAAAGTCCATCATCATTAATTACATATTTTAATAAATACATATTGAGTTTCAAAAATGAAAGTAGTTCAGTTCATAAAATGTCATCCAAAACCTTGATTAATACAAGTACGAACCATGTTGCAAATTCTTTGAGTTCCAGTGTCTATATCTTTCTTAGAACTCAATAAGCAACATCCAAAGAACTGTTTCCTATTGAGATTTTTATATAATGCATTTATAAAAGGGATTAATTTCTTCTTTTTGTCTCATGAAGCCTATGACAATTGAAGAAAATAGTTGTCAAATTCAGTAGTGCCACTAATTAAAATACTACCTATAAAGAAACTTAGGAGTGGTATATTTGACACCAAAGAACTTTGTCATCAAAAACTGAAATGTTTCTTCCATGTTGTTTATTTATATACAGTTAGCACACTAAGTCACATATGTACTGTGTTCAAAACTTCATGTTTCTTGTTTCTGTAACTATTCTGTCTATAAATTGACAATTTTGTTATTGCACTTTTTGCTTTTGTAAATTTTATTATGAGAACATACAATAACTTTAAGGGTGAATATATGAAATCACACAAAATATCAGAAATGTTCACTTTATTTTTAATATTTTTCTATAAACAGTAAAACAAATCTTCAGAAAAAAAGCCCAGGTTCAGCTAGAGTCATAAAAGAATATTACCAGACTTTTAAAGAGGAACTCCAGCAAGTAGCTATCAAATTATTTTAAAAAATAGAATTAAAAGGAGCATTTCCAATCTCCTTTTATGAAACCAGTATTACTCTATTACCACCATGAAAAAGCTACAGACAAATCAGTTATCAGTTATCAGTTAATCCTGATTAACATAGTTGCAAAATATCTCAACTAAATACTTCCCAGGTGAATAGAAGTCTATGCCAGAAAGATCATCTCTGTTGATTAAACTTCATGGTTGTATCTTCTCCAGCACATCTAAAAGACTTAATCTCACATGAAACTTCCTTTTTCTGGAGCTCTTCCAATCTCTGCTGGTTCTTCCACTATGATTCCCAGAGCTTTAGGTGCAGGAATTGTGTTGTAGATGTATCAGTTGGAGTTGAAACCCAAAGATCAGTCCTGAAATCATATACATCCAAGTAACATTATATAGATCAAGCAGCTATCTGTGCACATGTACATGTGTGTTTGTGCATGCATGTGTATGTCTCTGTGTGTGAGTGTGTGTGTGTGTGTGTGTGTGTGTGCACAACAATTACACAAATAGAAGTCATGAATTTGAAATAGTGAAAGAAGGGGTATGTGGAAAAGATTTGAGGGAGAAAACGGAAGGGGGAAATGAAATAATTAGATACTAATTTCAAAACCAGCAGAGATACAAGGATGATTCAACACACTTAAGTTGATAAATGTAATAAATTACATAAATGGTCTCAACAGATTCAGAAAAGGTCTCTGAGAAAATACTAACATGCATTTATGATAAAAATCCTATAGAGTATAGGACTAAAGAGAACATACCTCAGCATAATAAGGGTTTTATATGACAAGCAGCCAACATCATCTATAATGAAAAAAAACTCAAAGCAAACCTATTAAAATCAGAAATAAGATAGGGATGCCAATTTTCCTGACTTGTTTTCAAAATAGTGTTTCAAGCTTTTAATAGCACAGAAAGAGAAAAAAATTAAAGAAATATAATAGTAGTGATGCTTGACACTCTAGCTAAAGCAATAAGACAAGAGAAGGAAATTACAGATACAAATAAGTAAGAAGCAAAATTCTCCCGGTTTCAGATGATTATTAGTGTTATATATAACAGAGCCCAAATATTCCACCAGAAACTTCTAGATATTATCAATATATTCAGCAAAAGTAGCAGTGTACAAATTGATGTTCACAAATCAGTAACCTTCCTATATACTAATGACAAACATGCTGAGACAGAGATAATGTAAACATGTCCACTCACAATATCCTCAAAGAAAAATATCTAGGAATGAAGCTTAAATATGATTTATTTGTAATTAGTTAATTATGGGTACCAGTAAAGCATAACTGGGAATATTAATTTTTTAAATGTCAATTACCTAAATATTGATAATACTGTTGTTTGGTTACATTGATATGATGCTTATATTTGCCCAGAAATTATATAGTAAAATGGTCAATCTTAACACCACAAAATTCATGATGTCTAAAATAATTGCAAAATTTAAAATAATTTTTTTAACTCCAAATCAGAAATACTGAACATCTCCCTTTAGACTTCTTCCATTTGTCTCAAAATTTGTTGTTCTGTAGTATTTAAATTAGAGAAGAACATTTTGCATGTGTACATTCAGCCTAGAATTTTCATTTTCAATGCTCCCTTTAGTTATCTGGATTTTATTTATTGATAGAGTTGCCTTGAGGACTCTGACTAACTTTGGGCAGATAAACTCAAGAAAAAAATTATGTAAACATGGTCAGTTAATGTTTTGTAAAGGATCTAGTAGTAACTTCTGTTTTGTGCAAGTTGTAGATTACGTATGTGTTCCACAGGGTTGCCGTAGAGCAGCTCCAGACATTATCCAAACCGCTTACAAAGATTAGAAGAAGAGTCATCAGATAGATTTGATACATAAGCCTAGTTTTCCTTCCCCTGAATAAGATATCATGGAACACATTGAAACTGGAGAGCCCTTTATGAGAAGTCATTACAGGGATTCATAGTTATAATGATGTTGTTCAGGTGAATTGTGAAGTGATTGTAGTTAATTTAACATTGTTATTTAGAATAATTTAAAATCAAGATTCGGTATTCTTAAAAAAATATTAAAGGGACAAAAAACAAGTCCCTGTATCCTTGCTTCAAAAAATTCAAATATCCTGAAATAAGCTTTGGATGTGTAATCTCATGATGAGAAAGACTTTAAATGTACATTAACCTGTGAACATAAGTGAACTTTCTGCTTCTTAATATAGTTTTTAACCTTAGACTAATAAAAATAACAGAATAGAATACATATACTTTAGCAATAGCAAGTGGGCTTCTGGAGGCTAAGTGTATTTTCTATTTTTAGGTGGTAATATTATTTTTGTTGGGTGTTTCTTTTGGATCACAGAATTATCATATGCACACTCATTTGCAGTAGTGCACTTTTCTCACTGTTGAGGTGAGAAATACTACAAAGGTTAGTAGAGTTGACTCTACAGTAGTAATAGAAGGAATCATAGCACTTATTGACATATATCAGTATTTCCAGATTGTTCTTTGGATGAAAAGAAAAGTTTCTGAAAGGCAAGCTTACTTAATCTTACTCACCAACAAGAAATAGCAAAGTGGTAAGGACCATAGACTGATCCCCAAGCCCTGGAGGACTTGAAAGAAAGTCCTAAGTTGTTACATAGTATGATTTGGTTTAATAAAATTCTGTATTTGGTTTGTCCTTTATTACATAAATTTTATCCTCTTCAAGCAGACCTAATACGTTTCTGCTGTGATGAAAGAACTGCATGCTGAGGGATTTTATAGAAAAGCAATTTATTTTCTTTCTGGAATCTAGACTTCCAAACGTGAGGCACCTGTGAGCTTGACTGTTTTGTGAGGATTGTGCTTGGCTTCTAAGAAGATACATTGAGAGGGAATCATCTAGAGGGAGAGAATGCTTTCCTTTAGGCATTTTACATGGCAGAAGATGGAAGACTGCAGGACAACTCTTTTACAAGTACCTTGAAAAAGGAAACGTGATCGTGACCTTATGATCTTCAAAGGGACACTGCCTGATATTTTTACTATGGCTCTCTAGATTGTGAAAGAGACACTATCAGCTCATAGCAATGCCCAAGAATTCCTAAATGAACAAATAAATACCTTGCAAATATCCAACCCAAATTCATTTGATTTTTTCCTGGCTCTTTGAAAATGTTGTAAATACAGAAACTTATCGTGTTAATATGATTGTACATACTTGTATGCGTAATACATACACATTTGTATATGGATGTGGGTGAATGAAAACCAAAATATTTCGAAACAAACTAAAAACAAATTGCAAATTAGAAAATTAATTTTCTTGAAGTACATAATTTAAAAAGTATAGTTAACTTTTCAAGTAGCTAAAAATTCTCAAAATCCAAATTTATTATTGTTTTCATGTTGTAGTAGGACTATGAAATGTTCCCTATAGGCTCTTGTTTCATCCAATAAGTAATCTTGTGGTGGCACTATTTTGGAAGGCTATAGGATCTTCAGGTAGTTGTGCTCAGGAAGAGAAAGAAGTCAGTGGAGTTGTGTTCGTGGGAGCTGTATCTTCTTATCTCCCCTTAGCCACATGAAAACACTCCTTTATTACAAGCCCTTGCCTCCACCTGAACCGCCTAAAAATCTAAGGGAGAGCAATAAGGGAAAGAAACCTCAGAAACCACAAGTCACCTCCTAATGTGATGCCCAAGCTTGGTTGTCAACTTAACTGGATCTGATATCACCCAAACTTCCAGATTTACTCTTATATTGTGCTTTATTTTCTCCTTATGCCTGCAACAACAACAGAAATGATGTATTGCTTATACCAGTGACACTGTGTCCAGGTCCTCTCTTGTACTCTCTTGTATGCTGGGCATACACAATTTTAAGTATTTAAATTAATCTGAAGCTCAAGTTGCTCTTAATCTCTTCCAAGGTTGGAAGAGATCAGATGTGTTCGGGATGGCATGTAGCACACACCTTTAATCATAGCATTTGGGAGGTAAAGACTGGTGAATATTTGTGAGTTCCAGGCCAGCCTGGTTCACAGAGTGAGGTCAGGACAGCCAGGGGTACACAGAGAAACTATCTTAAAAACTTGAAAAAAAAAAGAATCTCTTTATGATGTTTGAAACATTGTTTGGAAATCCTTGGCTTATAAAGTCAACTATGATCATGTCATAGTTTTTCTTCATCATTAATAGATCCACCAAATTTAACATAGAATATTTATGGAATTAATCCACAAGATGTAGTCAAAGAAACACACAATGAGATATCTCATTTATTTCAGTCAGTTATTAATGTAAAAATCTTGAAATTAATACCAGATGATGTCAATATTGCATCTCAGAAAGTGGCATTCCTATTGTATAAAACAACAAAAAAAATGAATTTTTTGTTCCAAGTTTCTATGTAAAGGTTTTATATTTATGGATTGGGATGGAAAATATGAATTTATTTGCTTTCATGACTAAGTGTTTTAAGTTTGGTTGAATAACTAGTTTCTGATGTAATGATAGTGAGTATAAAGTACTACTGAAAATGTTTTATGGTAAAGAATGAGGTTGTGTAACATATCAAGTCAATTCATTGGAACCAGCTTTGCATCTTCTTTGGATACAGAATCAAAATGTCAGCGATTACAAGAGTGGACAAAGCGTTGACTTTAACATGGTGGTTTCACAGCTCTGATTTGTTTGCTGCTCTGTCCTGGGTTTAAAATCAGGAAGACCCTTTAATTCCAGTTTCAAACACTTCTTTCAGTTTATTATGAATATAAAATTGTCTCTAAATTGATTGCTTCTGTGAAAAATCTTTGTAATGATTCAAAATTATTAACTATCATGATAATCTTATTATTAATTTTCATATTATGGTTATTAATTTATGAAAATATTATTAACTACTCTTTAGAGAATGAATTCATGAGTGAATGGATGGATGAATAAATGAATGCATGAATGAATGGAAAACATATTTGAACTCTCAGTTTCATAGAGAGAGACTTTATCTCACTAACAAAAACTTTTTTGTCATTACTATTTTCCATAATATTTTATTCTGTTTATTAAAACTATTATAAAATATCCATTATACACAACTTCATCTATTGAATTTATGCTACAGTTTTATTCCATACAAAATAGTAATTCTAAAGGGAACATTTTCTAAGTTTTCCTCCACCGTTTTACACTTCAGTAACTCAGTGGTCAATATTTATAGGCATTTTAAACCGGTTAATAGAATTGAACTATTGTCTGCTTTGAGAGATAAGGGGAATAAAGTACTTCCACTGGTGGCAAAAAAAAATCAGTTTCAGTATGACTCCAGTGTTTTTGTTTTTGCTTTTTTGTTTGTTTGTTTGTTTTTTGGAAAATACAAATAAAGTAGATTATATATTTATTTGTCATTTTTTATTAAGAAAAAATTTCCATTCATTTTACACACCAATCAAAGATCCCCCTCTTCTCTCCTGCTTCCTCCCGATCTCCCCCTCCGAACCCCCCCATCCCCCCCAAGAAGGCAAGGCCTCCCATGGGGAGGCACATCCAGTAGAGGCAAGTCCAAGCCCTTCCTCTGCCTCAAGGCTGCACTAGGTGTCCCATGATAGGTAGTGGGCTCTTGCTCATGCACCAGGGATGAATTCTGATCCCACCGCCAGGGGGCCCCCAAGCAGATCAAGATACACAATTGTCTTGCCATGCAGAGGGTCTAGTACAGTCCCATGCAGGCTCTACGGCCATTGATCCAACTTTCATGAGTTCCCACTAGTTTGGTTTGGTTGTCTCTGCAGGTTTCCCCATCAAGATCTTGATGCACTTGTTCATAGAATCCTTTTTCTCTCTCTTTGACTGGACTTCTGGAGCTCTGCCTGGTGCTACGGATCTCTGCATCTGCTTCTGCACTGGAGAAAAGCTCTATGATAACAGTTAGGGTAATTCACCGATCTGATAACTGGGGTAAGTCAGTTCAGTTCAGGTGCCCTCTCCACTATCTAGTAGTCCAAGCTGGGGTCATCCTCGGGGATTCCTGGGAACTTCCCTAGCACCCAGTTTCTCTCTATTCCCATGATGTCTCCCTTTATCATGGTATCTCTTTCATTGCTTTCCTACTCCATCCCTGTTCCAGCTCAACCATCCCATTCCCTTATGTTCTCATTCCCTACCCCCTACTCTCTATTGCCCTCCCCTCTTCCCTAGTTTACTCATGGAGATCTATTTCCTTTTCCCTGGACAATCCATATGTCCATCTTTGGGTCTTCTTTGTTAGCTAGCTTCTCTGGAATTGTGGGTTGTAGTCTGTTTATCATTTACTTTACATCTAGTATCCACTTATGAGTGAGTACATACTATGTTTGTCCTTCTGAGTCTGGGTTACCTCACTCAGGATGATATTTTCTAGTTTCATCCATTTGCCTGCCAATTCCATGATGTCATTGTTTTTCTCTGCTGAGTAATGCTCCATTGTGTATATGTGCCACTTTTTCTTAATCCATTCTTCAGTTGAGGGGCATCTAGGTTATTTCCAGGTTCTTATTTGTCATTTCATATACATTTAATTGTACTTGTAGAAGGATTCTTCTCTGAAATACAGGGACTGAAAAAATGACTCCTTTTAAAAAGAAGCTTCTTCTTCACGAGAAACAATAATCAACATAATTCATAAGTTACTACTGACCAAGGAATATGGCTTTTCCTAGACTATGGGCAGGCACACATGACTGGAAGGAGAAAAGAAACTCACATCCTATCTACTTCAGTCTTACATAACTCTCATCTATGCGTTATGAATTGTCTCTTCAATTTTGAATTAATTATTTGAACTTCATATCACCTCTAGGTTCAGATTTTAATTTCTCAAGAATACCCATCTAAAATTTAGCATCTCCAAAATATAAACTTACCCATCTGTGCTCATAGACCTCAAACTCAACTCGTAGGTTTATACTCTGACAGTATTTTCTGGTTACTACAGAGGCACCTTTACTGGGGGCTCAGATTTATCTTCTGGGAACATAAAAACAATTCTATGGGCATATAAGGAATTAAATAATGATTGCAATAAGGTGACCCTTATAATCATCAGGTGTCAAAGTAGAATTCATAGTATAAAACAGACATAAAAATGTCTATTTGTGGATGTGACATAGTGGGTGAAGCATGAAACATATTTTGAAGGAGTCAGGCAAAGAAACTATAAAGGACATTTCAGACAGAAAGCCTCAGGGTAATGTGGCTGACCACTCATCATTCTTTGTCTGGGAGAGTTTTACTCAGTGCCTGATGTCCTGGCACAATTATTAATAATACCTACTTTAACTCAGAAGTGTCTTGGTTAGGGCGATAAATTATATGGCCACCCTACCTAAGGGCAGGGACACAGAGTTTTGTACAAACATAGCATATTTTGGGGAATGTAACCATTTATCACACCTGGAATTTAGGATATGAAATAAGAGTTGTGAAATACGAGAGAACCTGAGAATAAAGTGGGAAGGATCTTTTTCTCAGGCCAGCAGGCATTGCTTTACATTTATAAGATGATGGGGTTTCAATAAAAAGCTTTAAGTGATAGATGCAGTATAGTTTGATTATGTTTTGAAATCTTTCTCTAAGTTTTTCTATTATGGTGTAAGATCAGAATGAGGGACAAAACAATGACCATGCAACTTATGTTTATCAAGTCCCTACTGTCCACAGGCACTATTTAAGGTAGTTGGAAAATGAATTATGTAAGAGGCCTGTCTGATGGCATGAGAATTCTTAGTAACAACAAACATATATGAGAAAACACAAAGCAGGGCAAGAGAGATGAGTGTCAGGAAGCCAATTGCATTGGTCAGGGAGAAACGGCAACCACACCTTTGATAAGAGGTGTGGGGATATAACTAAAATTAGACACTCAGATATGAGTATTGTTGCAGATGGAGAGAATACTGGGTAAAAAATCACACTTGAGAATATAGCTGAGTTTGGGAATTTTATAGAACTCTGAAGTCACTGACATGGTTAGAGAAGGAAGGGAAAGAAGTAAAATGGATACTAATGATAGTAATGATGGCCCAGAATACCAAGGGATATGAAAAGATTTACTAAGATTAGAAATAAGCTAAGTCTTCAGGAATAGCTCCAGGTTAACTTTGAAGACAAACTGTCCAGGGTGAAGAGTAGTTCATGAAGACCAGTTATGTCTTTATGACAGACATTTAGAAAAGGGATATTTTTTTGGGTCAGGATTTACCATACATATGAACCCGAGTCATAGGTTGTGATTCTGTAGTCTGTCTTGTCAAATAGGAAAAGAAAAAGAAGTGAAAGAAAAATATTTTGAAGGCAATATTTAACAGCAGATATATGTTCAAATGACTTTGAAGAGTTATGGAGTATAGGTTCCTGATAAAATAGATGTTATCAAAAATAAAGCAAGAAGCTATTAGAATCCATTAGCAATAGAGTTGTGTAACTCTTTGCACAAGATACATCAAACAGACAAATATTTCAAAATTATTTGTATTTTAATCTATTTAAAATATAATTATCTTTCAAATTTGAAAACAATAGGAAGCGGAACATTCAGTAACAAAAAATATTTTAATTATCAATAATATCAACATCAAAATAAAGGTGATAAACTTGTCTTGTTTTTCAACACAAATCATAGACTGAAAGATACCCTCTGCAATATCAAAAATATTCATATTTTGATGGCAAAATTCTACGTGGCAGAAGACAGAAGAAGAGCAAACAAAATACCCTCAAAATTGGCAGAAGTTTAGCCTTTAAGCTTATGATCTGGAATTTGGATATAAGAAAAGTAATTTGAAAAATATTATTATCACAAGGTATCAAGTTGGTAAATCCCAACTGATGGGCAACAGTGAAACCTCAGTCAGTTTCCAGAGCTGACTCTTTTTTCTAAATAAGTCTCACTAAGTGAAAGAGAGATAGCGTAAGAATGACTTAACAATTTTATCTCAGCTTCTACTACTACTAATTAATGGATACTTATAAGATAGTAAACCACTAGTATATTAAATTCAAATGGTGGTTACTCTTTGAAATAACATGTATGCCACATAGTTAATTGTGCTGATCACCTGAAAATGATTATAGATATAAAAACATCAGGTTGAAAAAAATCATGTTGTCCATTATCAATATCTCTTGAGCGAACAGCTCCAAAGACACAATGTTTTCTAGACAGAATTGGGCTGATGCCCATATGAGTTAGTGACATCATTTCCAAGAATTGACCAAGTTCAAGTCACAAAAAAAGAAAGGGATAAAAACACAAAATCCTATCCCCAGCTATGAAGCTATTTGCAACTGCTACTTGTTGGGAGAAGAAAAAAATCAGTTTTTGTCAATGGAGTGACAATGGACATATCAGCTACGCTCTAGTACAGATGTCAAGATGGATTCTGTGTGTTTTGGTTTTATGAGTGTGTGTGTGTGTGTGTGTGTGTGTGTGTGTGTGTGTGTACACGCACGTGTGCGTTTTGCTTGTTTTCTTATATTTTAGGAGAGAAAGAATCTGAATTTAGATGCGTAAGGAAGGTGGGGAGGAGTTGTGGGATGATTATATTGTATGAAAAATTATAAAAACAAAACAACAAACCAATGCCCAGCTTTTCTTTGTCTATTTTTACTCAAAACTAAAGAGAACAAGATAGGGAAAAGTTAGGATCTTTCCCATAAGTGAATCTGAGATGCATGAGAAGTGGACGGTAGCAATGTCCTTCTTGCTTCCTTGAGCATCAGTAGCAGCACTCAATAAGTCCAGACAAGTTGGGATTCGCTTAAGGCTGCAAACCCAAGTCACCCACCGGTGGACTTGTCTGCATGGTGTCCTTCTCAAATGCCACGAAGACAATGTGTACTATGGTTTGGGAGTGCTAGAGTTAAGGCACTTGGTGTGTCTTCAACTAGTGGGAGACAGGAGTTGAAGGATTAATTAGCATCTCAAGTAGATGATTATGTAAAGTATGCAGTTCATTCAGGGATGTCCTAGCAGACTCAGGCAGGGTTCCCACAGCAGCAAAATTCAAAATGCATTCTGTGTTAGACTTTTTATTCTCCCGTTACTCACTCACTCCTCCAGCTTTCTTAACTTGAGTCCTCGTGATCAACTTCCAAATTGACTAATGAGATGCCCCCTGCCCCTTTTTAATGTGTTACCTTATTTTGAAGAAGTCTTTTGGTTATAACTTGAAGAAATTCTTTCAGATCTATTTTGTTTATCTCCCTCAATTCCATAGTCACATAAATTGCATATAAAAGGACTTTTTTTTCCTCCTTCTTGATGTCAAATACTTTCCTTGCTTATAGGAAAAACCAGTGTATTGTCTCTAGTTATGATATCCTTGTATAAATATTTAACTTGAAATGATGTGGTTTTTTTTCCTTTGACAAAATATCGCAGAAACTTCATTTAAAACAAAATGATAATACCAGTTAGGAACACACTGTCAGGACTGACAGCAGGCCACGTGAGTGTAATATATGGAAAGGCTTTGGAATGAGTTTTAATTCTGGTTTTCTTTTCAGATTTTCCAGCCATTACCTTGCCAGCCAGTTCCTGAGCTTCCAGAACTGTTTACATCCATTGTCTTCATGTTCATCAGGGATAACTCTAGACTGCTGGTTGCCAAGGTCGACTAACCACCGTTTTGATGTGTCATACATACTTGTCTTTCAGGAGTTACTCTTAGAATCTACGTTCTTGTCTCATTTAGCAGCAGACACCGGGTTTGAAATATAAAGGCTCTCTCTTAAGATTTGGAAGGAAACCCCTTAGAAGAAACAAAGATGCTCCTACCCCACTACTAGGACTGTGCATTTTGGCAGGAGTTAGACCGAAAGCCTTGAGACTGGCTCCCAGATGTTCTCTTGCCAATCAACTCTGGAGAAAGTTTAAGCAGAGGGGAGATTTACAGTTATGCTCCTGTTACTTTCTAGTTCCCGTGTTGTTGAATGTTTGTAACTCTTTTACCCAACCTTCAGTTCACTAATCTTTTCAGTACATTCACCTGTTACCTCGTTGTCTGCATTCAGTCCTCACCCCTCTATAAGCATAGCCTCATGATTCTCTGGAAGTCCTTGAATTCTCTTTATATCCTATGATGATCTTGAACTTCTAAGCCGTCTGCCTCCACCTCCAGAGTGCTGAGATTGTAGTCATGATCCACCATATTCTTTGTAGGACTGGAACCAGGGCTTGTGCATGCTGGACAAGCACCTGCCCAGTTGCATATCATTCCTAGTCTATTTTAAATTCTGACTATAATTTGCTATCCTAAAAAAAAAAACCCTCTTATTGGCAGTAAAGTTATTTTTAAATGTGAAGATTGAAATAATTTTACCTTACTTATGCAAGATTTTAGCTCATTAATCAATTTCCATAATGATTGCTTATAGAATTAATATGGGCATGCTTGCTCATATATGCATAATCTCTGGCTGCATTGCAGATGCAATGGTAGAGTTATATAGAAATTATACAGCCTTCTAAGTGAAAATATTTGCTACTGACCTTAGTAGAAAAAGTACATTTAATAGAAAAGATCCTTGTTTGATATCAATTAATTTGTTAATATATTATATAATTACATATTGTACTGTTAACAATACTGTGTAATACTGTTATTGTTTGACACGCTCCTTTTTGTGATTTATTTCTTCATATATATAAATATATACATAAAGATATATTAAAAAGTAGCCAAAACATTTTCATTTGCTTCTTACAAGCTATGCATGATCATTTGCTCTTTCCATCAGTCCCTGACAACAATCATTCCATTCTTTAAATTTCACTGTTTTAGATACCAGATACCTCATACAAGTGGAATCATATAGTATTTGTTTTCCTGTGATTGGTATATTTCACTTAGTGCAATTTCTTTAAGATTCATCCACAGTGTTTCTTATTATAGAAGTTCCTTCTTTTGAAATCCTGAATGACGTGTTTCTTTATCCATCCATTTACTGAATTAGTTGTTCTCTCATCTTAGCTATCACTCGGATTCCCAACCATAATATGCAGAGCTCTAATTTCCCCTCAGCCTTACAAACAATGTTATTTTGACAATGTCCGTGCTAGCAGATATGAGTTGTTTTGACTTTTATTATCCTGGTGACCAGTAACATTGAGCACTTGTCAGTTAGTAGAAATTTGGAAAAATCCTTATTCAGGATCTTAGCCCATTTTTAAATTACGTTATTAGAAGTTTTTATATATGAATTGTAGGAAAACATATGCTAAAGATTATTCATTCTGTTATTGGGCATAACTTTTGTCAATATTTCCCCATTCCCAGGTTATCTTTTCATTCTGCTTCTTGTTCCACCTTTGTATGCACAAGCTATTTAATCAAAAAAAGTCTTTTAAAAATAATTATGTGTATGGGTCTCTTCCTTCGTGTGTAGCTGTGTGCACTCATGTGCAGATTCCTATATAATCCAGACAAGGTCACATACCCAGGGCCTGGAGTTACAGTCTGTTGTAAGCAGCCTGGTAAGGATGATAAGAATGAACTTAGGTCTTCGGCAAGAGCAGTGGGTACATATAATTACTAATCATCTCTCCAGGCCTGGGAAACTCCAGTTTGATTCACTCTCACTTGTCAGTTTTGCTTTTGTTGCCTACACACTGGGTTTCATAGTCATGAAACATTTGTGCAGAATGAAGTCATTAAACTCTCCCCATCTGCCCTGCTGGGGTGTCAAAGATTGAAGTCCTCTGTTTTCATGGATTTTAGTTATTTTCCATAAGTGTACAGTTTCACTGTCTTGCATGTGAACATCTAGTTTTTCCACCATTATTTGTCCAGGACACTATTCATTTCCATCACATATCCTTGGTACTCTTAGGAAATACCTATTAATAGTTTATACCTAGATTTGTTTAATATGCTCTATTCTATTCCATTGGTTTGTATGTCCTAAATTGTCTTTAGCAAAAAATAAATGTTGAAAGCATCATATTTCTATATTTTCAAACATACTACAAATCTACAATAATCAAACAACATGTTATTTATGAAAAGACAGAAATATAGATTAGTAAAATAATGGCAGCTCAGAAATAAACTACTACAGGTCACATGTGAGAAGTTTGGTAATAGTAAAATACCTTGAAAGCCAAGACAATTTAAAGTAGTACTTATTATAAATGAGAAAGGCAGATATGTTGGTACACAGCTGTAATTCTCACATTCTGGGAGCTGAGATGGGAGGAACATAAGTTTCAGGCCAGCCTGAGATGCACAGTGTCATGTTGTTTTAAAACTCTAAAAAAGAGAATTAAAATGATAAATCAGATTAGGAAACCATGGGTCTGAGGCTATGGTCTCAGAAAGTATTGCAGCTTGAAACAGGTCTGACAATGGTAGCATTTGCTGAGTTCCTCAGATGCCCAAGTTTTGAGCTTAGTAGCTTCAGGTCATAACACAGTTATGACCTAACCTAACTGAGGGTGTGAGAAACAAGCATTCATAGACTTCCTAATGTCACCCAGCTAGCAATTAACTGACATCAAATCCAAGTTAGACTCCAAGTCTTCAGTGTAACTACTGTTAATTGTTAAAAAAAAAAAATGCTATAATGAAATTTATGTAGCAGTTTTTTCACTCTTACTATATGGTATTTCATGCAATTTCGCACTGAATAAGAAAATAAAGTTTAATTACTCATCACTATCAGGCATACTCTTGGCATCTCTAAAATTCTCTGTGTAGTCATAGTAGCTCAAACCCACACTGTCCTGACACTTCTAAAAATGTAGGCTCAGCATGCTCTTATAAGCATTTGCAGGAGTGTATGCATTTTCTACCTAGTTATGGTCTTGGCTTCTCTGACAGTGCCCTATACAATACAAATGGGGCTGGTGTCAGTTGAGTATGTGTGACTAATTAGAGAAAGGCTTCCCACCGGAGAGAAATGACTCAGAAGCTCCCAGGCACCTCTCAGATTCTAGCTGCAGAAGATTGATAAAGGACAATTATTTCCTATGCATATAACAATGCAACACTTTTTACTGAACATGGCCATGCATAACATCTAAGGTTTCTTAAAATAAAAGCCAGGATACCAAGCAATAATATAGCAGCTTCAGTTTCTAATCAGGGGAGCACTGTCTTCTCAGGATCTATACATCCTCTGTACTGGTGTGATGCTGAGAAATGGAGAAATTTACTTAAGCAGAAATTAAAATGATGCTATACCTTTACATTACTCACATTGTTGTGCAAGTTTTTCCAAGTATATGTGTGTGCGCATATATATGATATATATATATAAACATATATATATATATATCACATATATACTGAAATGGGCAAATTAATCCTCTAATTTTTCAAACTTCAAAATAGTTACTCCATATTAAATATGTAAGTACACACACTGTTAAGAAATATCACTATGTGCTTGGAGTCATTTTTAGAGAAGTAGATGGCTATTTAAATTATATAAGTAAATTTATGCCTGTTTCCTGAGATCCAGTCCCCCAGTCTCATCCCAAGCTCTGCAGCAGAACACCCATGGCAGCCTTCCTTGCCATGCTGCTCCCATCTCCTGTGGATCCCACAGACCTTCATGTCCTACCTTCATCTTTCCGCTGGGGAACCAGGGCCACTCCTCCCAGGGCAACAAGACTGAAGGCTGAAAGCACAGCCACACCTCCCGCTGCTCCAGAGATCCAGTTCCCTAAGTTGCATCCCTAGCTCTGTAGCAGGAAGCCTGCTGTGATCTCCCTTTCCTCTCTGACTCCATCCCCTGTAGAGATCACAAAGTTCTTCTCCTCCAACCTTTCCCCCCTCCCCCAATTCATCCCAGTATCCCAACCTCCAAAACCAGCAGGCATTCCCTGTGAACACACCAGCTGGGCAGGCTAGAAAACGGGCCATCTCACTGTCTGAAAATACAGAGAGCAAACAAAAACCAAGCAGCCTGGCGGTGGTGGCACATGCTTCTAATCCCAGGAGACAGAGTCAGGAGGATATCTATGAGTTTTGACACTAGCCTGGTCTACAAAGTGAGTTTCAGGACAATCAGGACTGTTAAACAGAGAAACCCAGTCTCAAAAATACAAAACAAAACAAAAGAAAAAACAAAACAACAAACAAACAAAACCCCCAATCAACAAAACACCCACCCAACAAAGACAAATCCAGAAATCAGCACCTCAACCTATAATCATCCTAGTTGCCAAGATGCCAGCATGAAAACACAACAAGAGCAGCCAGAGAAATGTATCTCCACTAGAGCCTAACTATTCTACCACAGCACACCCTGAACAGTCTAACACAGGTGAAGCACAAGAAAAAATACCCTAAAACCAACTATATAAAGATGGTAGGGGTCCTTAAAGAGGAAATGAATAAACCCCTTAAACAATCCAAGAAATCACAAACAACTGGAGGAAATGAATGCATCTATTAAAGGAATCCCAGAGAACACAAACAGTTGAAGGGAACAACTGTTTAAGACAGGAGGGATCAGGCTGGGGAGGAAGGGATGGAGGGGGAAAGTATGGGGAGAGATGACTAGAATAGGGGGACATTTAGAGTTGATGTGAATCAACCATCTTTGGTAACCTGGCAAGATTCCAAGTGGTGGGATGGGAACACCAGCCAGCCACAAAACCTTCAACCCACAGCAGTCCTGCCTGCAAGCTGTGCTGGGGCAGTGGTGACTCAGAGTTTGAGAGTGGTCAACCAACAACTGATTGGCCAGGAGAGGGAGCCCATGTCCAACACTGCCTGGTTGGGTGGGAACCAGAAGCTGGATGACTCAGAGACTTAGAGTAGAACCAAACAGGACTGACCAAAAAAAAAAAGTCCAGGTTGATCTCAATCCTCGGGGGAGTCTTTGCCCTGGAGGAGATGGAAATGGGGGGTGGGCTGTGGGAAGGGGGGGCGGGAGGGGGGAGAATGGAGGAATCCATGGCTGATATGTAAAGTTGAATTATATTGTAAAATAAAGTAAAATAAATAAAAAAAAGTCCCAGAAAATATTTTCAACAAAATCATAGAATAACATTTTTTTAACGTAAAGAAGGAGATGCCTATAAAAATACAAGAAGCAAACAGAACACCCAATAGTTTGGACCTGAAAGTATAGGCCCTTGCCACATGATTAATAATCAAAACACTAAATGTACAGAACAAAGAAAGAATATTAAAATGCAAAGGAAAAAGACCAAGTACCATATAAGTCAGAGCTTTTAGAATTACATATGACTTCTCAATGGAGACTCTAAAAGCTAGAAGGGCCCAGACAAATGTACAGACTCTAAGAGATCGAAGATGCCAGTCCAGACTACTATACTCAGCAAACTTTCGGTGACCATAGACGGAGAAAATAAAATATTCCAGATAAATCCAAATGTAAACAATAATTTTCCACAAATACAGCCTTACAGAAGGTTCTAGGAGTAAAATTCCCACATAATTATCTACATGAAAAACAGGAAATAAATAATCTCACATCAGCAAAATCAAAAGAAGGGAGGCACACACACACACACACACACAAAACCACCACAACAACTAAATAACAGGAATCAACAAATCAACAATCATTGGTCATTGATCTTTATCAATATAAATGGACTCAGTCCCAAATAAAAAGACACAGACTAACAGAATGAATGTAAAGACAGAATCCATCCTTCTGCTGCATCCAAAAAGCACACCTCAACATCAAGGATTGGTATTATTCGGAGTAAAGGGTTGGAAAATGATATTCCAAGCAAATGGATATAAGAAGCAAGCTGGTGTAGCCATTTTAATATTTAACAAAATAGACTTCAAATCAAAACTAATTAGAAAAGATAGGGAAGGGCACTACATACTCATCAAAGGAAAAATCCACCAAGATGCCATTTCAGTTCTTTACATCTATGCACTAAACAGAAGGGCACCCAAGAAATAGTATTATGGCTTAAATCAAATATTGACCTCACACTCAGATAACTGGAGACTTCAACACCCACTTTCGCCAATGGATGGGTCACCTAGACAAAAAACTAAACAGAGAAATACTATTTTATGTTCATGATAATGTCAGGGATATTACCAAATTGTTCTATGTTGGGCTACCACCTGAACTTTGTGTATCAGTAGGAACACAGGTCCCATTGAGGGTTCAAAGTCTCTATCTTATTCTACCAAATATTAAGAAGCAGGAACTGCAGATCCAGAGTGTAGCATGAGTCTTAGAAGGTCTTATTAATATAATCAAACCCAGCCAGTTATTGGGGTGAACACTGGATGGTCAGAGAGACAGAATAAGCCACAGCTATCTCACCTTGCCAGATCCTCAGCTGGTCTTGCTTCCTCAGACTGGAAGCCTCTGTGTCCTCATATCCGAATGACTCTCAGCTGAACTGCTGCTAGAAGCCTGAAAGCTTAACCAGCCCAAATGCTTCTCCAGGCCAAATGCCTCTCCAGGGCAAATGCCTCTCCAGGGCAAATGCCTCTAGTTTCTGGTCCTCACGCCTTATATACCTTTCTGCTTTCTACCACCACTCCCTGGGATTGAAGACTTGCTTTCTGGGATTAAAGGCGTGGGTCACCATGCTTGGGTGTATCCTTGAACACATGAATTTCTGCCTCTGGAATGCTAGGATTAAAGGCGTGTGCTACCACTGCCTAACCTCTGTTTAATAATTGTGGCTGTTCTGTCTCTGACCCCAGATAAGTTTATTAAGGTACACAATATTTTCGGGAACACAATACCACACCAGAGATGCACAGCTAAGCACTAGGCCAAGCTCCAGGAGTCCAGTCGAAAAGATGGAAGAGGGGCCGGGCGTTGGTGGCGCACGCCTTTAATCCCAGCACTCGGGAGGCAGAGCCAGGCGGATCTCTGTGAGTTCAAGGCCAGCCTGGGCTACCAAGTGAGCTCCAGGAGAGGTGCAAAGCTACACAGAGAAACCCTGTCTCGGAAAACCAAAAAAAAAAAAAAAAGATGGAAGAGGGATTATATGAGCAAGGGGGGTCAGAATCATGATGGGAAAATCTATAGAGACAACTGAACCAAGCTCAAAGGAACTCAAGACTTTAGACTGGTAGTTTTGGAACCTGTATGGGACCAAACTAGACCCTCTGCATATGGGAGACAGTTGTTTGCTGGGTCTGTTTGAGGGGCCCCTGGCAGTGTGATCAGAATCTATCCCTGGTGCATGAGCTGACTTTCTGGATCCCATTACCTATGGTTAGACACCTTGGTTACCCTTGATGCAGCGGGGAGGGCCTTGGTCCTACCTCAACTGAATGTACCAGATTAGGTGTCCCTCCATGGAAGAATTTGCCCTGTTGAAGGAGGGGATGAGGAGTGGGTCAGGAGGGGGGAAAGGTGGGGGGCAGGGAGGATGAGAGAGGGATCTATGGTTGGTATGGAGAATGAATAAAAAAATAAAAATAAAAGATGTAAGAGCTGGAAAGATGGCTTAGCCATTAAAGGCTAGACTTACTACCAAAACATCAAAACTGGGATTACACATATGCTCAATTATATGTGATTATTTTTTCCTCCTGTTGAAAAATTATGTACTCAGTTTGTTTTTATTAACCCCCTTCACAACATAGGAAAAATGTCACAATTCTAAAAGATAAACTTTATTTGGTTTGATAGGCAGTAATTCATCTTAATTTTTGACATCTTCTACATTATGCTCTGAGTGTCTCTACAGAAAAGAGAGAATTTGTCTCCTTTCAGAGCAGTTAATTGAAAGTGGCACACTAATTGGCTGAACACTCAAGGAAGATGATTAAATACATAGTTTATATGAAACTCAACTCTATAAAGCAGCATTCCATGTAACGTAAGGATTTACAAAGCCACTCCTCAAAAATATGTGATACACAAAACTACATCCAAGAACATCCTCTTAAGTAGGTGACAAGTACAACTTACAAATAGAAACATTTAATACCATGGTAGGAGCTCAAAATGGTATATCCAAGTGATGTCTTTTTATCTATGCTCTGGTTCAGCATTGATGTCATTGATCTTATAATAGGAAAATGTTCACCTGTCTCATATGGTGTGTTTTGGTTAGTTTTAGTCAAGTTGATACAAGCTTGAGTGAATTGAGAAGGAGGTCCAACTTGGAAAATGTCCCCACAAGATTATTCTATAGACAAGCCTACCTATGGTGTATTTTCTTGATTAATGTTTGATTAGAAAAGCCCAACCCATAGTGAACAATGCCAATCCTGGACAAGTGTACCTAAGTTGTACAATAAGATGAGAAAGCAATAGCAAACAAGCCAGTAATCAGTGTTCCTCCACGGCTACTGTTTTAGCTTCTGCCTTCAGAACAGTGATCCACGGCAGGAGGAGGGGCAAAATGTACATACTGATTAGCTATTTCATACACACAAGACAAAAGTTTGTCTAAACAGAATCTGGCACATAAAGGTCAGGTATATGGTAGCACTGTATGAATAGGTATATAAACTGAGAAATACCCAAAATGATCACTCTCTTGTGATACAGAGAGAGAGTAGTTCTGAGGAGCTATAAGTTAACCTGAAACTTGAGCTTCTGTCTCTTATGCCTCTTCTTTCTTAAAACTGTCTAGAATGGTTTTTCTTCTCCATGTCATAGTAATACTGAAAACTGCCAGCATTTCTTATTTGGTGAGCTACTTCTTTTCTTGATTGAGTGGACTCTAACAATTAACCCAAGGTTGTTTTCACAGTACTATAGATTCC
Organism: Peromyscus aztecus; assembly: GCA_902168405.1. Classification (NCBI taxonomy): domain Eukaryota; kingdom Metazoa; phylum Chordata; class Mammalia; order Rodentia; family Cricetidae; genus Peromyscus; species Peromyscus aztecus. Next base: position 7,229 of record CABHPQ010162105.1, on the reverse strand, counting down.
TTCTGGAGATAGTAATATCTGCAGGTCACCATGTTAATCATACCAACAGCTATGTTCATTTGCATGTTGCTTTATCTTCAACCTTCTCATTCTAGCTTCCGGATATTTTGCCACTCAACTGTATATTGCCCAGACAATAAGAATATTCCAAATGCATAGTTATCAATTGACTTGTCACTCTTTCCTTCTTCTATTTGTTATAAAACTTCAATTCCCTTTGCTATGAAAACACATGAGATTTCCGTTGTGTTTTTCTCACTCAGCCTTGACACTTCACATCATTCCACAATCAGCCTTGTTCTAACTTCTTTCAGAAATATAGTTCCAGCATTGGTGACATAGGAGTGAGCAGAGCTGCCTTCTAGAAATTCCCACTCTAATCAATCCAGACCCTATTGAGATCACAAGATTACAAAATTGCTAAATTCTAGGTGGAGAAAGAACCCTTCAGAAACAACGTACAGCAATCTGATCCTTAAATAAAGATCAAGTGAAAAACAAGTTGTTGGTGAGTTCAGCTCATCTAGTTACTGAAAATTCCTTTTGATAATTTCTGATGATTTGGTTTATTAATAAGTAAGGGAGACTGTATATTCTTTTACCGAAAATCCAGGCATTGAACTCAAATCTGCGATTGGCACTAAGTCTGTTAATCACTGGTACATGACCACCTAGAAGCCAATCATTTCGGCTTTGAGTTTAAAATTCTAACTAAGGGACTGCCCAGGAAGATAGAGGGAACGAAACTGTCTCAGTGTGACATGGAGAAGAGTCAACATGGCACAATAGATTATATTCAAAAACTAGAAAACAAGGAAGAGCATCAACATCAATCTATAGTCGATGTAGAAGAATTTCTAAACAGTCTTATTGAATAAGAAACACGGAACCAAATATAGGGGTGAAAGCCATAAAAATCAAAGTGATAGCCACCAACTAAACTAGTTTACCACGTCGCCATAGCTTCCCAAGAGAGAGCCTCTTCCTGTCTAACCTGTGCCTTTATTGCCTTGTTGTTCTGCCTTCTCATTGGCTTTTAAGCAAGTCACTTCACTTCCTTGTCACTTCCTGTCTATACAGACCTCCAGGTCTCTATGTTTGGTACTGGGATTAAAGGTGTGTATCACCACATTTAGCTGTGTCCTTGACCACACAGACTCTGCCTGCCATGTGATCAGATTGAGGGCATGTGCCACCACCACATGACTTCTATTTATGGCTGGCTATAACCTCTGATCTCCAGGCAAACTTTATTTATTAACATACAAATATAATATCACCACACTTCCACACAAATAAAACATCACCACAAGTAGAACAGGAGAAAGGTGAGGAAACAGAAGGTTGATTCAGCAAAGAAGAGGTAAGGTGCCTGCTACTTCACTGGGATGAGGAAGCAGAAACCTCAGCCAGAGCAGGTATATAGTTATCATACATGGCTCTAATGAAAAGAAACTGCCAGTCCTATGCACAGGATAGGACCATAGCTCTCCCAAGCCTGAAATCATCACATGAATTTGATAAGACAAGATAGTGACTTCTCCAGTGGGATGGACCAGTAGTGGAGAAGAGTTCCATTTTGTCATTCCCCATCATTCTGAGAGCAGTGGCCAGGTACTATACTGGTTAGGGACCTATTATTAAATCAACCCTGGGGCCCGACTTATAACACAATCCGTCACTTCACAATAGTTTGAAACAAATGGGTGAATGAAGAAAAACACCTCATTTTTATTCAAGTACAGGACATCTGGACTAATAATCAATAAAATCCAAACTTAATTTTTATTGTAAACCAAATGGATTTAACAATTATTTTTATTCGACAGCTGTAGCACACTCACTGTAATCAGGAACACATGAAAATTTTATTAAAATAGTTCACATTTTATGTCATACACTAAATCTTTACAAATAAATAAGAATAAAAATAATTTATTGTATATTATTATATCAATGGGATTTAAAACTAGAAAATAATGGAGAAAGAAACCATTGAAACAAGAAATAATTTCAGGTTGAAGAATACACTCCAATTACCATTGGTTGTTGAAGAATTCAAGGAAGATACTTAGAAATACCTAGAATCAAGTGAAAATGAAAGGAAGCCATACCATGTCATTCCATATGCAGCAACAGTAGTACAAAGAGGAAAGTTGAAAATTCATACCCCATTTCACATTAAAAAATCAGGAAGATCACAAATAAAAAGGATATAGCTCAGTGTATTATAAAAAGAATAAAACAAACATCAAAGGAAATAATTAAGTTTGGTGCAGAAAGGAATGAAGCAGAGGCTAAATGAAAAATATTCAGAATAAATACAACAGTTGATTTTTGACATTCTAATAAAGATCCCCAAACCTTAGCACTACTATAAAAAAGTTCCCATTAATATAAATACAAAAGACAGGGTATGGTAACAGCAATGAAATCTGGAATATTACTAGATAGGAGTTTAAACTTTTACATTAAAAAATAGAAGAAATTGATAAATTTCTAGACAAATCTGGCTTACAAAATTGAATCGGTAGGATAAAAACATAAACATATCTATCACAAGTCATGAAAGTGAAATAGTAATAGAGTGCTCCCAGCCATGAAAAGCCAGTGACAAGACAAACTTACAGGCAAATTCAGTCAAACTTCAAAATAAGAGATATTATTATTATTATTATTATTATTATTATTATTATTATCAATGCCCCCAAACTCCCCTGTACAAACAGAAACAAAACTTAATCTGTGAAACTAGCATTATCATTTTAATATAAAAATAGATGAAACAAGAGGGTAAGAATAAAATTATAGATGAATTGCCCTAGGAAACACAGACACAAAAGTTCTCAAATTCTTGTAGCAAGAATTCAGGCAGTATTCAAAGTGATCATATACCATAACCAAGTTGGTTTAGTTCTAGAAATTTAAGGGTGGTCCAGGTTTTGCAAATAAGTAAACGTCATGCAATTTTTAGACTCAAGAATAAAACACATGATCATCTTAATAGATGCAGAAAGTACCTTTGATAAACTAGTGTATCTTCACTTATAAAAATCCTTATATTTTTCTTATAATGCTGTGAATAATGTGATTGGAATCTTGATGAAGACTGAACCTGATCTTCAGATTGCTTTGGGGTTTAGCCATGTTCATAATATTAATTCTATCCATCCATGGGCAAGGAGGATTTTCCTTCCTATGCTTTATTCAATCATTTTCTTCAAAGTTTAAAAAAAAATCTCATTGTAGTATTCAGTCACCTTGTAGATTTATCATTACAACTTAGTAGGTTATTCTGAATGTGATTTATTGAATAATTGTTTCCTTGAAAGTTCAGTGTTGATATACTGCAAAGATATTGATTTTTGTATGTTTATGTTGTTATTGTTATTTTATTATTATTATTACTATTATTACTAGCATGTTCTGCTTTTTTAAATGTATATTTAAAAATATCTTAGAACAATAATGAGTATATTAGAAACCAACTGAATAATAGGGGAAAATAAAATAATTTCCTCTGAAATCAGAAACTGGACAACTATCTCTATTATTTGCAGTTTTATTCAATATCAAATTTGAAGTTTTAGCTCTAGCAATAAAGCAAGAGAAAGAAATAAAAGGAAGACACATAGGAGAGGGAAACCAAAGTCAAATTATCCCTATTTGCAGATTTTATGATCCTTAAAAGACCCTAGAACTTTACCACAAATCTCTTAGGTTTGAGAAACAAGCGTGTGTGTGTGTGTGTGGTGTGTGTGTGTGTAACATCAAACTAAAAGTGATCCTATCTGGGGTAGAGGAGAAAGGAACGTGCTGAAATGTGATTTTATTTGTGTGTTAATAAATAAAGTTGCCTGAGTGTCAGAGCTAATAGCAAGCCATTTAGCAGAAGTCTGGTAGTAGTAGCACATGCCCTTAATCCTGATCACATGACAGGCAGAACCTCTGTGTGTTTAAGGACACAGCCAGCATGGAGACACACGCCTTTAATCTCAATACCAACCACAGAGACCTGGAGGTCTGTATAGACAGGCAGTGACCAGGAGGTCATGTGGTTGTGTTTACAACCAATGAGAAGGCCGAACAGAGAGTCAATAAAAGGACAGACACACAAGAAGTAGGTCTCTTTCTGAGGGGAAGGATGACAGCGACAGCGAGGAGTAAGAAGGTGGTCTTAGCTCTTGGCTGCTGCTCAATCTCTGGGCTTTTAACTCTGCATTTGACTCTGTGTTTCTTATTTAATAAGACCATTCAGAATTACATCTACAAAGGAAACCAGGAGTTGAGAGATAAAGGACAGGAGGGACCCACTGGGGTGGTGAACATGATCAGATTACAGTTATGTATGTATGGAACTGTAACAATGATGTGTTTTCTCTTTATATTCTCATATAGAGCAAATGCTTACAAGAGATATGGGGAACCTGAGTGCATGTGAGCAAGTCCCATTTACCATCTGGAATTTGATGACCAGTCCACAACAGAGAGAGCAGTAATGATGCCATTATTGTCGCACAAGTAGAAAATGTTGATCACAGGCTCACACTTGCTTCCCTGGTGGAGAAACTAATTTGGGAGGTTCTTAAGCTGTTGAGAGGTGAGGTATGATGGCAGGAAGCTGTTCACTGGAGGCACACCCTTGAGGACATCTTGCCTCTACCTTCTTTGTCTTACTCCTTCCTATACACCATGAAATGACTTCTGCTCCTGCTGCCAGGATGCTCTACAAGAGCTACAAGATCTAGCAGTCACAGAATCAACCCTCTGAAATGGTGAGTCAAAAATCAATCCTTCTTTCTTACATTGTTTAATTCAGGCATCAGGTCACAGTGATGAACAGGTATCTAATAAACACACCAAGAAAAAATGTCATGACACTAAGCTTTCATCTGCTAATGTTTGCTGTGTACCTCAAAAAAAAATTCTATTGACAGTATTATTTTTCATGGAAATTACTCCCAACAGTGGACTATGTAGTACTGTAGTATCTCGTAATTCTGATGTTGTTAAGTGTTTGGGAAATTTATGGATTCACAGTTTGTGAGCATTTGCACATGAACTGGAGAAAAAAGGCAATTTGTCACTTGTTTTTGCATATCTGATGTTAGGGCTGTTATGTAATGAGGCTAATGTTCTGAGCGGTGATTGACAGCATTACTATCTGAGGTAACATGGGCAGAGGTGCTGGTAGAATAAGATGATAACATTGCTATTAAGAATTTCTGTGACTAATCCATTTGGTATAGCACTTCCTGTAGATTTTTCTGTTTCCGTAAATGAAATAAAAGTGAATTTGAGCCTAGAATGAATCATCTGAACACTAAAAATTCATGCAGTTTCTGATTCCGTAGCCCCATATCACTAAATTTATATAATCCTCATTATGAACACTTTGTAGGAAAGATGGATACTAAATGGTCTGTCAAAAAAACACTTGCAAATAGGTATAATTCTGTGGAAAAAGCATCAATGCTTCATTAATATTAATAGAAACTGGGTCAGTAAATAAAATGCACACTATTATTCTCAGTGAATTGTACAGAAATGGCTGCTCAGATTCTTCAATATTTAGTATAAAAAATGCACCAGGCAGTACAAATACACTGACCTTTCCTTTAAAGGTAGACCTTGATTACAGGGAAATTACAGTATTTGAAACCAAACCTCAAAGGAAGAAAACAAAGGTGTTAACTGTTTCTTACTATTGCAGACTTAAAGATTAAAACACACTATAGATTATAGATTTAAATTATCCCTCTTTGCCTTTTGAAAACATTTTGCAAGTTGATACTGAAGGAACTCCTGGGCTCAAGAATACAGAAGTAGTATGCAGAAGTCATGGCGATTCTGACCCCCACTGAGCAGAACTAGATAGATTAAAGATAATTTGAAGACATATATTTAAATTAAAATGGACAAACATGAAATACTGTTCTATGGAGATTATTTTATCCTTCTTTAAGTTATTAAATCATACCTGCTCAGGTATAGATTGCCTTCTAAGGAATAGGAAATATAATATAGTGTTATAGGGGATAAAGTTGAAACTGGAATGGGAAGGATTAAGTGGGATGGAGATAGGAAGTCAAGGCATAGGAGGGAATATGAGAAGGTACAACTAACACTAATGTTCTTTGGGGAAAAAATCCATCTATAAACTTACATACTGTAGAAGTTTCCTGTAATATAAACATACATGTTTAAATGGAGTTCTCTTACAGTGGAGGGGTGTGTGGCAACATCATGTGCTACCAAATAAAATCCCTAGGACCAAGAATAGGTTACTAATGTGATTAAATCGCTAGCAATCCACAGAATCAGCTTAATGTTCAAAGGAATTTATTTGGGGGTAAACTCACAACCATGGGAGATTTATCATAGGGTCCGGGAAAGTTGAGCTATGTCCCATGCTGAAGGACTGGGTCCTAGATCTCAGCATCCAAAACCAAGAGGTAGCCAAGAGAGAAAGCGTATGTGCATCCCAGGTCTTAAGGGTCCCTTGTGGCCATGCCCCAGGAGCAGGTACCGCAAGGTCACAGGCAGATGTAACAGCTACAGCTGCCTCACTAGGGGCGACGCTTCAGGACACGGCTCAAACTGCTGCCCAATACAGGTTATCTCTTTCTGAATTCTCGCCAAATGGAATCCTGTAGACACTCTAAACAAAACAGGCTATTGCCAAAAGTATCAGATATCCTCCAGAATTTGACAGTAAGACAATATCACTGAAGACACCACATACTTATGTCATATAATATGGGGAATCCTAGCTGATACTCAGATGGAAGATGCATCTCTCCTGGCTAGTGTTATAATGCTGGAAGGTGCTATATATTACTTGAAGAGAAAAATCATAAAAATAAATCTCACCCAGTTATGAACTCTACAGTATACAATAACAATCTGCCTGGCAAGATACACCCACTAGTTCAAAGATGGTGTGAATGTTGAAGATATAACCCAATACTTTTTGATGGGACTTAAAGCTGCTCCATAAGATGGATCCCATCTTTGATACTATCAAAGAGGTCAAGAACTTGACAATAGATAGGCCCTTGAACCTGGGGGAAAATCTACTACTATTATTTTGATATAGGGGCATAGTAATAAAATGGCTTCTAAAGACAAGTCTCCATACCAATAACTTGCTCAATTCTAATAATAGAAGTTTTGTCTTACAGTTGATGGCAATTAATACAAAAATTCACATGTGATCAATATTCAGA